>CAJUXJ010002534.1:0-152212 GCA_910589775.1 Avena eriantha
TTCTTTTCCACAAACCACATGGATCAAAGAATGGCATTGCTTGTGTGTTCTTTTCACAAACCTCATATGGATCAACCAAGGTCATTGCATGTGTGTTCCTATCATGAACCACATATGGATCCACCAGTGTTAATTGCATGTGTGTTCTTTCCACAAACCACATATGTATCAACCAATGTCATTGCATGTGTGTTCTTTCCACAAACCACATATGGATCCACTAGAGTCATTGCATGTGTGTTCTTTTCACAAACCACATATGGACCCACTAGAGTCATTGCATGTTTTTCTCCCACAAACCACATAGATCAACCAATGGAATTGCATGTGTGTTCTTTCACAAACCACATATGGATCAACCAAGGTCATTGCATGTGTGTTCCTGTCATGAACCACATATGGATCCACCAGTGTTCATTGCATGTGTGTTATTTCCACAAACCACATATGTATCCACAAGAGTAATTCCATGTTTGTTCTTGTCACAAACCACACATGGATCAACCAATGTCATTGCATGTGTGTTCTTTCCACAAACCACATATGGATCCACCAATGTCATTGCATGTGTGTTCTTTTCCACAAACCACACATGAATCAACCAATGTCATTGCATGTGTGTTCTTTCCACAAGCCACATATGGATCCACCAATTTCATTGCATGTGGGTTCTTTTCCACAAACCACATGGATCAACCAATGGCATTGCATGTGTGTTCCTGTCATGAACCACATATGGATCCACCATGTGTTCATTGCATGTGTGTTCTTTCCACAAACCACATATGTATCCACTAGAGTAATTGCATGCGTGTTCTTTTGACAAACCACACATGGATCCACCAGAGTCATTGCATGTGTGTTCTTTTCAGAAACCACACATGGCTTAACTAATGGCATTGCATGTGTGTTCTTTTCATAAACCATATATGGATCCACCAATGTCATTGCATGTGTGTTCTTTCCATGAACAACATATGGATCCACCAATGTCATTGCATGTGTGTTCTTTCCACTAGCCACACATGGATCCACTAGAGTCATTGAATGTGTGTTCTTTTCATAAACCACGTATGGACCACCAGATTCATTGCATGTGTATTCTTTTCCACAGTCCACATATGTATCCACTAGAGGAATTGCATGTGTGTTATTGTCACAAACCACATATGGATCAACCAATGCCATTGCATGTGTGTTCTTTCCACAAACCACATATGGATGAACCAATGTCATTGCATGTGTGTTCTTTCCACAAACCACATATGGATCAACCAATGTGATTGCATGTGTGTTCTTTCCACAAACCACATATGGATCCACTAGAGTCATTGCATGTGTGTTCTTTTCACAAACCACATATGGACCCACTAGAGTCATTCCATGTTTTTTTTCCACAAACCACATAGATCAACCAATGGCATTGCACGTGTGTTCTTTTCACAAACCATATATGGATCAACCAAGGTCATTGCATGTGTGTTCCTGTCATGAACCACATATGGATCAACCAATGTCATTGCATGTGTGTTATTTCCACAAACCACATATGTATCCACAAGAGTAATTGCATGTGTGTTGTTGTCACAAACCACACATGGATCAACCAATGTCATTGCATGTGTGTTCTTTCCACAAACCACATATGGATCCAGCAATGTCATTGCATGTGTGTTCTTTTCCACAAACCACACATGAATCAACCAATGTCTTTGCATGTGTGTTCTTTCCACAAACCACATATGGATCCACCAATGTCATTGCATGTGTGTTCTTTTCCACAAACCACATGGATAAACCAATGGATTTGCATGTGTGTTCCTGTCACGAACCACATATGGATCCACCATTGTTCATTGCATGTGTGTTCTTTCCACAAACCACATATGTATCACTAGTGTAATTGCATGTGTGTTCTTTTCACAAACCACTTATGGATCCACCAATGTCATTGCATGTGTGTTCGTTTCCACAAACCGCATGGATCAACCAATGGCATTGCTTGTGTGTTCTTTTCAGAAACCACGCATGGATCAATCAATGGCATTACATGTGTGTTCTTTTCACAAACCACACATGGATCCACCAAAGTCATTGCATGTGTGTTCTTTTCACAAATCACACATGGATTAACCAATGGAATTGCATGTGTGTTATTTTAACAACCCACATATGGATCAACCAGTGTCATTGCATGTGTGTTCTTTTCCACAAACCACATATGGATCCACCAATGTCATTGCATGTGTGTTCTTTTAATGAACCACATATAGATCCACCAATGTCATTGCATGTGTGTCCTTTCCACTAACCACATATGGATCCACCAGAGTCATTGCATGTGTGTTCTTTTCACAAACCACATATGGACCCACTAGAGTCATTGCATGTTTGTTCTTTTCCACAAACCACATGGATCAACCAATGGCATTGCATGTGTGTTCTTTTCACAAACCACACATGGATCAACCAAGGTCATTGCATGTGTGTTCCTGTCATGAACCACATATGGATCCACCCGTGTTCATTGCATGTGTGTTCTTTCCACAAACCACATATGTATCCACTAGAGTAATTGCATGTGTGTTCTTGTCAGAAACCACACATGGATCAACCAATGGCATTGCATGTGTGTTCTTTTCACAAACCACACATGGATCCACCAGACTCATTGCATGTGTGTTCTTTTCACAAACCACATATGGACCCACCAAAGTCACTGCATGTGTGTTCTTTTCCACAAACCACATATGTATCTACTAGAGACATTGCATTTGTTTTCTTTTCAGAAACCACACATGGATCCACCAGAGTCATTGCATGTGTGTTCTTTCCACAAACCAGACATGGATCCAAAAGAGTAATTGCATGTGTTTTCTTTTCACAAATCACATATTGGTCAACAAATGTCATTGCATGTGTGTTCTTATCACAACCATATATGGAGCCACCAATGTCATTGCATGTGTGTTCTTTCCATGAACCACATATGGATCCTCCAATGTCGTTGCATGTGTGTTCTTTCCACTAACCACACATGGATCCACCAGAGTCATTGCATGTGTGTTATTTTCACAAACCACGTATGGACCCACCAGAGTCATTGCATGTGTGTTCTTTTCAACAAACCACATATGTATCCACTAGAGTAATTGCATGTGTGTTATTGTCACAAAGCACATATGGATCAACAAGAGTCATTTCATGTGTGTTCTTTCCACTAACCACCCATGGATCCACCAGAGTCAATGCATGTGTGTTATTTTCACAAACCACATATGGACCCACCAGAGTCATTGCATGTGTGTTCTTTTCCACAGACCACATATGTATCCACTAGAGTAATTGCATGTGTGTTATTGTCACAAACCACATATGGATTAACCAGTGTCATTGCATGTGTGTTCTTTCCACAAACCACACATGGATCACTAGAGTCATTGCATGTGTGTTCTTTCCATGAACCACATATGGATCCACCAATGTCATTGCATGTGTGTTCTTTCCACTAACCACACATGGACCCACCAGAGTCATTGCATGTTTGTTATTTTCACAAACCACATATGGACCCACCAGAGTCATTGAATGTGTGTTCTTTTCAACAAACCACATATGTATCCACTAGAGTAATTGCATGTGTGTTATTCTCACAAACCACATATGGATCAACAAGAGTCATTGCATGTGTGTTCTTTCCACTAACCACACATGGATCCACCAGAGTCATTGCATGTGTGTTATTTTCACAAACAACATATGGACCCACCAGAGTCATTGCATGTGTGTTCTTTTCCACAAACCACATATGTATCCACTAGAGTAATTGCATGTGTGTTATTGTCACAAACTACATATGGATTAACCAGTGTCATTGCATGTGTGTTCTTTCCACAAACCACACATGGATCACTAGAGTCATTGTATGTGTGTTCTTTCCACAAACCACATATGGATCCACTAGAGTCATTGCATGTGTGTTATTTTCACAAACCACGTACGGACCCACCAGAGTCATTGCATGTTTGTTCTTATACTAAAACCAGCACTAGAGTCATTGCATGCGTGTTCTTTTTAGAAACCATACATGGATCCACCAGAGTCATTGCATGTGTGTTCTTTCCACAAACCACACATGGATCCACCAGAGTAAGTGCATGTGTGTTCTTTTCACAAACCACATATGGATCAACAAATGTCTTTGCATGTGTGTTCTCTTCACAAACCACATACGGATCCACCAATGTCATTACACGTGTGTTCTTTCCATGAACCACATATCGATCCACCAATGTCATTGCGTGTGTGTTCTTTCCAATAACCACACAAGGATCCACTAGAGTCTTTGGATGTGTGTTATTTACACAAACCACATATGGACCCACCAGAGTCATGGCATGTGTGTTTTTTCCACAAACCACATATGTATCCACTATAGTAATTGCATGTGTGTTATTTTCACAAACCACATATGGATCAACCAATGTCATTGCATGTTCGTTCTTTCCACAAACCACATATGGATCAACCAATGTCATTGCATGTGTGTTCTTTCCACAAACCACATATGGATCCACTAGAGTCATTGCATGTGTGTTCTTTTCACAAACCAAATATGGACCCAATAGAGTCATTGCATGTTTGTTCTTTTCCACAAACCACATGGATCAACCAATGGCATTGCATGTGTGTTCTTTACACAAACCACACGTGGATCAACCAAGGTCATTTCATGTGTGTTCCTGTCATGAACCACATATGGATCCACCAGTGTTCATTGGATGTGTGTTCTTTCCACAAACCACATATGTATCCACTCGAGTAATTGCATGTGTGTTCCAGAAGCCACACATGGATCAACCAATGGCATTGCATGTGTGTTCTTTTCACAAACCACACATGGATCCACCAGACTCATTGCATGTGTGTTCTTTTCACAAACCACATATGGACCCACCAAAGTCACTGCATGTGTGTTCTTTTCCACAAACCACATATGTATCCACTAGAGTAATTGCATGTGTGTTATTGTCACAAACCACATATGGATCAACCAATGGCATTGTATGTGTGTTATTTTAACAACCCACATATGGATCAACCAGTGTCATTGCATGTGTGTTCTTTCCACAAGGCACATATAGATCAACCAAAGGCATTGCATGTGTGTTATCTTCACGCACTAGTGTCATTGGATGTGTGTTCTTATACTAAAACCAGCACTAGAGTCATTGCATGTGTGTTCTTTTCACAATCCACACATGGATCCACCCGAGTCATTGCATGTGTGTTCTTTCCAAATACCATACATGGATCCACCAGAGTAATTGCATGTGTGTCCTATTCACAAACCACATATGGATCAACAAATGTCATTGCATGTGTGTTCTTTTCACAAACCATATATGGACCCACCAATGTCATTGCATGTGTGTTCATTCCATGAACCACATATGGATCCACCAATGTAATTGCATGTGTGTTCTTTCAACTAACCACACATGGATCCACCAGAGTCATTGCATATGTGTTATTTTCACAAACCACATATGGACCCACCAGAGTCATTGCATGTGTGTTCTTTTCCACAAACCACATATGTATCCACTAGAGTAATTGCATGTGCGTTATTGTCAAAAACCACATATGGATCAACCGGTGTCATTGCATGTGTGTTCTTTCCACAAACCACACATGGATCCACCAGAGTCATTGCATGTGTGTTCTTTCCACAAACCACATATGGATCCACTAGAGTCATTGCATGTGTGTTCTGTTCACAAACGACATATGGACCCACTAGAGTCATTGCATGTTTGTTCTTATACTAAAACCAACACTAGAGTTATTGCATGTGTGTTCTTTTCAGAAAACACACATGGATCCACCAGAGTCATTGCATGTGTGTTCTTTCCACAAACCACACATGGATCCACCAGAGTAATTTCATGTGTGTTCTTTTCACAAACCACATATGGATCAACAAATGTCATTGCATGTGTGTTCTTTTCACAAACCACATATAGATCCACCAATGGCATTGCATGTGTGTTCTTTTCAGGAACTACATATGGATCCACCAATGTCATTGCATGTGTGTTCTTTCCAATAACCACACATGGATCCACATTGCATGTATGCTCTTTTCACAAACCACATATGGACCCACCAGAGTCATTGCGTGTGTGTTCTTTTCCACAAACCACATATGTATCCACTATAGTAATTGCATGTGTGTTATTTTCACAAACCACATATGGATCAACCAATGTCATTGCATGTGTGTTCTTTCCACAAACCACATATGGATCAACCAATGTCATTGCATGTGTGCTCTTTCTACAAACCACATATGGATCCACTAGAGTCATTGCATGTGTGTTCTTTTCCACAAACCACATGTGGACCCACTAGAGTCATTGCATGTTTGTTCTTTTCCACAAACCAGACGGATCAACCAATGGCATTGCATGTGTGCTCTTTTCACAAACCACATATAGATCAACCAAGGTCATTGCATGTCCGTTCTTGTCATGAACCACATATGAATCCACCAGTGTTCATTGCATGTGTGTTCTTTCCACAAACCACATATGTATCCACTAGAGTAATTGCATGTGTGTTCTTGTCACAAACCCCACATGGATCAACCAATGTCATTGCATGTGTGTTCTTTTCACAAACCACACATGGATCCACCAGACTCATTGCATGTGTGTTCTTTTCACAAACCACATATGGACCCACCAAAGTCACTGCATGTGTGTTCTTTCCACAAACCACATATGTATCCACTAGAGTAATTGCATGTGTGTTATTGTCACAAACCACATATGGATCAACCAATGGCATTGCATGTGTGTTCCTGTCATGAACCACATATGGATGCACCAGTGTTCATTGCATGTGTGTTCTTTCCACAAACCACATATGTATCAACTAGAGTAATTGCATGCGTGTTCTTTTCACAAACCACACATGGATCCACCAGAGTCATTGCATGTATGTTCTTTTCACAAACCACACATGGATTAACCAATGGCATTTCATGTGTGTTCTTTTAACAACCCACATATGGATCAACTAGTGTCATTGCATGTGTGTTCTTTCCACAAACCACATATGGATCAACCAATGACATTTCATGTGTGTTATTGTAACAAACCACATATGTATCAACCAATGTCATTACATTTGTCTCCTTTCCACAAACCACATATGGATCCACCAGAGTTAATGCATGTGTGTTATTTTCACAAACCACATATGGACCCACTAGAGTAATTGCATGTGTGTTCTTATACTGAAAACAGCACTAGAGTCATTGCATGTGTGTTCTTTTCACAAACCACACATGGATCCACCAGAGTCATTGCATGTGTGTTCTTTCCACAAACCACACATGGATCCACAAGAGTAATTGCATGTGTGTTCTTTTCACAAACCACATATGGATCAACAAATGTCATTGCATGTGTGTTCTATTCACAAAACATATATGGATCCACCAATGTCATTGCATGTGTGTTCTTTCCATGAACCACATATGGTTCCACAAAAGTCATTGCATGTGTGTTCTTTCCACTAACCACACATGGATCCACCAGAGTAATTGCATGTGTGTTCTTTTCACAAACCACATATGGACCCACTAGAGTCATTGCATGTGTGTTCTTTTTCCACAAACCACATATGTATCCACTAGAGTAATTGCATGTGTGTTATTGTCACAAACCACATATGGATCCACTAGAGTCATTTCATGTGTGTTCTTTTTCCACAAACCACATATGTATCCACTAGAGTAATTGCATGTGTGTTATTGTCACAAACCACATATGGATCCACAGGTGTCATTGCATGTGTGTTCTTTCCACAAACCACACATGGACCCACTAGAGTCATTGCATGTTCGTTCTTATACTAAAACCAGCACTAGAGTCATTGCATGTGTGTTCTTTTCACAAACCATACATGGATCCACCAGAGTCATTGCATGTGTGTTCTTTCCATAAACCACACATGGATCAACCAGAGTAATTGCATGTGTGTTCTTTTCACAAACCACATATGGATCAACAAATGTCATTGCATGTGTGTTGTTTTCACAAACCATATATGGATACACTAATGTCATTGCATGTGTGTTCTTTCCATGAACCACATATGGATCCACCAATGTCATCGCATGTGTGTTCTTTCCACCAACCACACATGGATCCACTAGAGTCATTGCATGTGTGTTCTTTTCACAAACCACATATGGACCCACCAGAGTCATTGCATGTGTGTTCTTTTCCACAAACCACATATATATCCACTAGAGTAATTGCATGTGTGTTATTGTCACAAACCACATATGGATCAACCAATGTAATTGTATGTGTGTTCTTTCTAGAAACCACAGATGGATCAACCAATGTCACTGCATATGTGTTCTTTCCACAAACCACATATGGATCAACTAGAGTCATTGCATTTGTGTTCTTTTCCCAAACCACATATGGACCCACTAGAGTCATTGCATGTGTGTTCTTTCCACAAACCACACATGGATTAACCAATGGCATTGCATGTGTGTTCTTTTCCACAAACGACATGGATCCACCATTGCATGCTTTCTTCTTCATCTAGTTCAGAATCCTGGCCATCGTCTCTAATGCCTAGTACTACACACATCATATTGACTCCCATGGGTGGGGCTGCACCATCGTCTCCACCCGGATGGACCGGAAAATTACCCCAATCCACCTTACCGGCAACTCTGTTTTCTCCAAGACACTCGGTTGGTTCTGCTGCAACCACATTGGGTGGTCTTACGTTTGCACGCATCCCAGGTACTTCCGTAGACAAACATCAGTCAAAATCAATTTCATCTTGACTGTACAGAACCCTCTTGCTCTTCCTGTGTACATCCTCCTTCCTGATGTAATCTTTCCTGATGGTATTAGTAGGGCTTGAAATCTGTGTTCCATTCCGCATCGAACTAGGATTTTCGCTGCCACTCTTGGATGTGATCTCCTTATTGCCTCCCCTCACGGTTGTTGGCTCCAAGGTGCTGGCATTATTGGCTGACCTCTGCGGTGTGTTCTTCTTCGAATTAGCCCTTTTGCTGCTACTATTGCGCGTGTTCTCCTTCGTGGTGGCATTATTTCCTGACCTCAGCGGTGTGTTCCACTCCAAAATAGCCCTTTTGCTGCTACTATTGGGCATGTTCTCCTTCGTGCTGACATTATTACCTGACCTCAGCGGTGTGTTCCGCTCCAAATTAGTATTTTTTCTGCTCCCACTGGGTGTGGTCGCCTCTGTGCTGGCCATCTTCGCCTCTTTGCTACCACTCCTGGGAGTGTTCCCCATCGTGCTAGCCCTCTTAGCGTTTTTTCTCCTACCGTTCGGTGTGGCATTTTGACTGGATCTCAGGGGTGTACTCTGTGGCGTGGTGCCTTTTTTCGTGCGACTCTTGGGCGTCCTCTTCTATGGTGTGGTCTCCTTGGTGACGTTCTTCTTTGGGGTGCCCTTTCTGGGTAGGCTCTTCCTACTCCTCTTTATGACGCTCCTCCGTAAGACTCTCCTCTGTTCGAAGCTACCCTTAGTCGCACCAGCCCTAGTGATGCCATGGATCAGGTCACGCATTCCTTCTAAAAGTCCATCATCTCTATTGTCGAGTTCCAATTCCTCTCCAACCATTTGCACAATCAAGTGGAAGTACACTTCACCTCTATAATGTTTCCTTGTAAACGGTACGACTAAATCCCTTGTATCTTTCACTTCGATAGCCTTTTTTGCTCCTATAACCAAAATATAACAAACGTGCTTCCTGGGAGGACCCCCACAACACCTTCACACGTAACGATGCCATTAGGTCAGATAACTCTACCACTTCAGGATCGTATCTGCCAAGGATTACATCAAACTCATCATAGAATTTTTCTGTGTCATCATCTAATTTTGCAGTATAATCCGCGACACCGATACGAACGATTACTTTGCCATCATCCGATTCTTTAGGATAGAAACCTTCGAGAGGTTCGAGAGGTGGAGCGGCACCATCAGACCCAGCCCCAATGCCACCGTCGCCATCACCAGCATCATCGTTAGCTGGATCAACCTCGGTGGAAGTACTAGGACCAGGAGCAAGGCGAGGGCCCTTAGCAGCGGGAGCTACATTACATGGTGGACAGGCATGGCCCCTTCTAACGGCAGCCACAATAGGATCAGCTGCTACCATGCCACATCCACGATCAGGAGTAGTTCCCACAACAGCAGTGATTTGAGTGCTACCAGTGTCCAGACTATGAGCTAGCTCCAGACCAGTAGCTCGCTGAACTTGAGCACAGGTTCGAGGAGGACACAAGGCAGCAGTCTTTGCAACAAAAATGGGGCATACTCCAAAAGCCTTAGTTTGCTCAATAGCGGCAGGGATTGGGTCAATAGCGGCCAGATCAACAACAACATGAGGACGACTAGTACCAACAGATTCTAGAGCACGTGTTCACACAAATTGAGGACGGTTTCGAGGAGGAGCAACACACAAGGCAACGGTCTTGGCAACAACAACGGGGCAGCCTCTGGAAGCCTTAGTTTGCTCAACAACGGCATGGATTGGGTCAGCAGCAGCCGGAGCAACACCACCATGGGGATGACTAGTACCGGCAGATTCTAGAGCAGAGTTTTCCACAACAGCAATACGGGGACTCCTACGAGGAGGTTGCCTGATAGAAGCATGTCGCGGACGAGGAACCACATTTTTCTCAACAACAACAGGGGTTCGAGTTACACCACCCTGTCCAATAATAGCTGGGAGACTCCCAGTAGCAGGAGCTTCCACATCCAGTATGTTACAAATCAGCACAACCACGTGAAGCCCAACATACTGTTTCATCAACCCAATTAGCTGACTGGCACACGCTATAGGAATCGTGAAGTCTCGTACATCAATGAAGCTAAACTGTGCAGTCTGCTCTGACCCCATTTCAGCAAGTTCACGCACAACAACAACCATACCAGGGATAGTGCAAAACTGCACAGACGCTACTTCCATCTTCAGAGAGCTAGCTCGATTCCACTTGCTCTTCCCATCTGCTAATTTAATGTGGTAGCCGTAGAGGGTGACCATAACAGTGTATTTGGGTTCAGCGGAGATCCTACTTGATAGAAAATTGGGGACAAAAGATAAGAATTGTTTGTCAGTGTTGTGCTAGCAAACAATTCTATGTTCGATCTATCTCTGTAATGCTAATAGGAAGCTAGTAGTTATAGGTAGTGCAAATAGCAAAGAGAAGAGTAGCTCACCCGCAATTAGAAAGAAGTACTTCTTCCTCGGCATATGGATCTGCCATCCTTCGCGCTGCTCAGCTTGTCGGTGGTAGAGGCAGGCTAGATCGTATGGCTGGCACGACATTCGGCATTAGAGCTCGGTAGCAGCAAGTAGGCGCAACAACTTGGCACTGGAAGTCAAATGCCCGAAGTGATCATTCTGGTTGGAGAGGGGATTTCGATGCCACTGGTGCTAGGGTTCATGCGAAAGGAGGGAGGGAATGGATTTGTGAATTTGGTCAACACACCATGCTCCTTTAGTCCCTCATTTCGCCTACGTGGTTGCCGCGTTGGCGCTCGCGTCACGGAAATATTACTGACATGAGGGTCCCGACCGTTTACTTCACGGGGCAATTTCATGGAATGTTTGGATTTGGTAGGGATAAGATGAGTTTGCCTCGAAATGGCCCCTCTCGGTAGTTGGCGGCCCAACATTTCGAAACGCGGCAATTTCAGGAAACTTAGGTACCACGATGAGTTTGCCTTGCCTAGGAACTTTGGTACTGCAAACGAACATGCCTGTTTCCATGAGGACAAGATGGAAGTATCATTTCTCACGAAAACGCCTGTGATCGATGCAATATAACCAGATTCACATGGATCCAGTGGCCTTTTGAATCCTGCTATAGATGTGATCGAAAGTCTTGATTTAGTTATTTCAAGCATCTGCTCAAGATTTTTTCCCATCGTCGGCCCCCTTGTTAATCTTCGTCGTAGTGCAACTAAAAAAATTTACATCAAAATATCAATGTATACATATTACATATAAAAGGGCATGCTACTACTAGTCTCTGAACATATAACAAATTTGGTGTCAAGCTCATTTGCAAGGGAGTATATGTCTCTGTCAGTACTAAAGGTTGTTGGGAGATCATAACCAGTTCGTTGATGAGAACCTTCTATTGAAACTGGTTCTGCTGCCAATTCTTCTTGGATAACCGGATGGGCTACTAGTGCCTGTGGGATGTGTATTTTTCTATTTGCAACCGCCAGTGCAACTGGACCAACTGGTGCAGGATTAGGACGAAACTTTTTTTGCTGATGTTTTTCATTATTGTCTTTTTTGGCCTGGTTGTCATTTTCAACTAGATTAAGTAAAGTCTGAGACCTTGTTCTGACTCCATTTCCTGCGTTGGAAGCAAATATCTTTTCAGATTTATCATGGAATCGTGTGAAAAAGAAGAAATTATTAGGAGTTCTTGCAGAGGTTGACAGCTCGAAAAGCAATGATTCCCATCACAACTCTAGTACAGTACTTCCGCTATGAGTACTCTAACCATATGTAACCTTGAGTGAGAAGAAAACACATGAAGTTCCAATACAATCGACTAACCTGCAGGCTTGACTATAATACTAATAACATAACTAGCAGGGCCTGCCTGGTTATACTCTAAACAAGGAGCCATGACATACTAATTCAGCTTAGGACGTCAGCCAGATTTGACGTATACGAGTTGTGCTATCTATAAACTTGTACACCCCAACTAGAATCATTTTAGGAGATATTTCACAGATGTCAGAGGAGCTTCATAACCATGGTAATGAAGGCTCTAGCAAACTTTAGTAATGATCGAGTATATGAGCAAGATGCAGTACATTATAACAAACGATGAAGTACTTTTGATAGTAATAAGGTGCATAACGAAAGGAAGCATAAAGTGTGCAACAACATTCGTATGGGGAGGAGACGAGTTTATGCTTCGCGTTGGTGCTGTTGAATGGGGGGGGCGTGTCGTTTGGCCATCTCTCTAGTGCTAGAGACTAGGGAGTCCGTGAAGCAGATGGGACTTTGCGGTGACCGTACCATGTTTGCCGGCGACGTTGTGCATGCTCCGGTGCGGGGGTCATCGGCGTGGGGAAGCCGCTCCGTCTTGCTAAACAAGGGAGTGGTGCCTTCGGTCAGAACGGTACCTGGTGAGGAGGCAGTGGTGGTGGGGAGGGACGACGGTGTGAGGCCACGTTCGTGGGAGATGCTCCGGCTCTGAGGTTGAGTGAGAGATGTGGGATACGCCGTGTTTTACATGTATCACAAGGGCACCAGTGGTAGGTTTGAAACTTTTAAATTGCGTTGCGCCGGGTAGTTCAAAGAAAAACCTGCCAATGTCATTCAAATTTTGGTGATCTCACTTTAGAACAAGATGAACCCGCCAAAAAAATTGGCGATCTCTACTCTATGATTACTGCTACACAAGCTAGGAGCCGATCTAGAGGAAGTGCATCGAATGCGATGGGAGGTATGAACGCACCAGCAGCCTTTCCCAGGTGCAGACTCCGTGTTGTCCCTACTACGAAAATCTATGCGCAGTCACGAGCAGGGCCTTTGCTTCAAGCACTCCTACTCTAGGGTCCGTTTGATTCAAAGGATTTTCCTAGGAATTTTGTAGTATTAAATCCTATAGGAAAATTTCCTACGATGGCTGTTTGATTTGTAGGATTGATTCCCATAGTACTAATTTTCATAGGAAATCAAACATCCACCCATACCTCTTTTTCATATTATAGGGCATGTTTGATTCCTAGGAAAATAAAATCATAGGAGTAGTAAAAAGGTAGGATTGCAATGTCATGCCCACTCCAATCCTATAGGAATTCATATGAACCAAAGTGCGTTTGATTCCACCATAGGAATCTGAAAAAGAGGTATGGGTGGATGTTTGATATCCTATCAAAACTAGTACAAAGGAATCCTTAGGAAAAAGTCCTATGGGAATCAATCGGACAAATCAAACAGCCGTCGGTAGAAAAATTTCCTATAGGACTTAATCTTACAAAATCCCTAGGGAAATCCTTTGAATCAAACGGACACCTATGGTGGAATCAAACACACTTTGGTTCATATGGATTCCTATAGGATTGGAGTGGGATGACATTGCAATCCTACATATTTTCTACTTCTACAATTTTCCTATCCTACAAATCAAACATGTACACTCCCCTTTTAAGGAGAAATACAACTATGTAGTATACTACCTCCATTCTGGTTCATTAGACAAATACGTACTCGAAGAATATAATTTGACCATAAATTTGGTCACCAATTTATGAATTGTATGTCATAATAATTGTACCATTAGAATCATCTTTCGAATATAAATAAATTGGTTAAAAATTATTAAATATAATTATATATTATCGACCAGATTTACGGTCAAACTATGTTCTTGAAGTAAGTATTTGCATAATAATTTGCACGTGAGATGTGTGCGTTCTCTTGTGAGACCTTTAACTTTGTTCACATGGTTGGTGTTTGTATCAACCTTATCTGATCCGTAAACTGTACTCGGTACTTGGTTTTCAATAAAAGGGATTTGTGCATCCTTTGAGTGCAGAGGCTGTGGTATCCCCATTTCAAAAAACAAACGTGAGACTCAAATAAAAGACAATCATGTCATCTCTAGCTATGAGATGGAAAGTAAGACATGTCGTGACTTATAAAATTATAATAGGTAAAGCTCAAAAGACTATTAAAGAATTTTGAGCCACTACATATCCATAAATTATTAGGTGTATACTTGGTTCTTAGTACATAATAATACTAAAAAAATTGTAACATGCTTAGAGAAATGACAAAGAAGATTCTAGAATGGTAGAGAATTGTGTTTTGAAGTTTTAGCATAACGCTCATTGTGCTAAAGACTATCCATTGAATCATGCTAGAATGGTAAAGATCTAGAGGTTAGATATGTTGCGATTCGCCAGTCTTCATCCAGTGGTCAACCTTCAAAGTTATTCGTACACTATACAATAGTAATAAGATAAGATAAGAAAGTTCGACCTAGTTTCATGACATTGTTTCCTTTTTCTATAGTTTTGCTTTTTCTTTTTGCTAGTTGAGTCGGTCCAAGAAATACCACATATTTTCTGGGTGTGTGCCAGGGCATAAGGGGCACAGTCATTGTCACATAAAAACTAATACACATGTTTTTTTTTCATTTTTCATGGATTTGTTGCATTTTTCCGTAACAAGGTGACAAATTGTCGAGAAGACCATTGATAGAATATTCATTCATCATCTTTTTCTTGCAACTCTCATTTTTTACTCATATATGTACCTCTCTCCCCTCTTTATTAGATCCTATGTACTCCCTATATTCCAAAATATAAGATGTTTTAGCTTTTGTGAAACAAATATATCTAGACACCTTTTAATGTGTAGGCCTCTCTCCTCAGGAGAGAATTATCCCACCAGGTTGACACTATGCAGAATAAAGGCCATGTCTGTAGCTAACGCATAATCCTACTCCCTTCGTATCAAAATAGATGTCACAAGTTAGTAAAAATTGGAAGATTCTATATACTACTACAAAATAACTAAATAGTGTTTTCTAATTGTCGACCAAATAGCACACATCAAGTTAAAGGTCAAATTAATTTGACAAAATCACCCGAAACTCTTTTAAATGGCTATAAAAGTTGTTATCCCTTCAATGTATAAATTGTGGAGAGTGTACATATGTTCAGGAGGGATCCCCAGTAGTTACCTCTTCCTTCCCCTGTAAGCATTGGCGCCATGATTATACTACACTGCAGCTGTACAGAGACAAACTTGGGGTCCTGATCTAAAGTCACCATCAATGGGGTACTGCTGCCACTGCCATCAGCAGGACCAAAACCGAAGATGGCGGAAGAATGGAGGACCTTTTTTTGTAGTAAAGAAGAATGGAGGCTTTGAGCAAGTGAAGTTGGTGAGATGCAGCATGACAATGACGGAAAGGTAGCTACCGCTCTACACGGAAGCGATAATAACTACTAATTACTACTATCGTGCAGTAGGAAAGATAATCACACCCGAAATTGGCTCTCGTAACATTGTGGGTGGTGATGCTGATGCATATCACATTCACCAAATAACCAAATATTTTACCAGCAAGTACATGATCATACATTCATACTAGTAATACAGGTTTTTCAATTTACTAGCGCAATATTGCAATATATATATATATATATCCGATCTTCAACTAGTCCCTCCGTTCCATAATATATAAGCCTTTTTTGTAAGTTGTTTTAGCTCTGTAAATAGGCTTACATTGTGAAAACAGATGGAGTACTAACTAAGGTCTTCCATGTGCCGGCTCATTGATGGAGATCGATGATAGTTTCACGCTTCAGCTTGCCAGCTCGGCCAGGAGTTTGTCTTTCTGGTCCTCGAGGTCCTGGATCTGTTCGAAGCTTATGCCCATCATCTCCATCATGCTGATGTTCCGCCGCTTCAGCTTGTCACGCTCAATCAAGTATTCCATGGCGAGATTCCTAAGGAGGCTAAGCCCGACCTTGTCAGCAGCGAGTTTGGAGTAAAGTCTAGTGCACTCATTGACGAGGGCACTTCTATCCGCTGTCTTGACGTAGAAATTGCCCATCACCTTTTCACCATAAACTCAATCTCGAAGCCAATATTCTGTTAGATGAACAAGGAGCATTAATTCAGAAGTGTACCCAGAGAAATATCAAGGAAGAGAGACACGGAATCACAATTCGAATGATTTCTTACCTTGCGGCTGTATCGATCGGCCTCCATCGGCGATAATGCAGGCAGGAGTGCCGCGGGAATGCGAAGTCCGCCCGACCTAAAGCAACATTGAGAAAAATGTACTAATAGGGAAATGAGCGAATCAAGAAACAGTCAAAGATATGGAAAGTTGCCCAAGCACAGAGATTTCCCTGAAGGTATCAGTCTCCATCGGCGACGGTGAAGATGATTCTGCAGGCAGGAGTGCTGATGGAATTCGAAGACCACTCGACCTAAAACACCATTGAGGAACAACGTGCCTTTTTTAGGTAAACGAGAAATCAAGAAACAATCAAAGACATGGAAAGTTGCGCAAGAACGGAGATTTACCTGAAGGTATCTGTCGCTGGTTGTGGCGGCTTTGAAGAACCTTGAGTTGAAGACCTCTCGCGTGTAGCCGAGGGATTCGACTGGGACCCTTTGATCGTCACATCACCTAGTACCGGTAGCAACATAATGGCAGAACGACAAGTCAACTTGTTCTCTTCCGCTAGCTTCGCCATCGCGGCACGAGCCCTTCTATGGCGGGACTTGTTCCCGTCATGCGGGTGAAATAGCATGGCAAAAAGGAATGAAAATGGGTAAAGAAATCTGGCAGAGAAGAGCTATAGTCGCGAAGAGGAGGAGGAAGAAGGTCTAGTCCGTGAGAGGTGGCCTCCTGGTCTCCACGCGAGTAAAAAACCATTTCCATTCAGATAGAGTACTTGACTCAGAAATCGACGAGACAGCCGTAAGCAGTTGTCACCCCTAGCATGGTCTAGACATCCACTATAAAGTTGAATGTGCCTTGCACGAGATAGGTGAAGCTCAAAAAATAATTTTAATTTCGAGCCATGTCCATAAATTATCGGGTGTATATTTGGTTCTTATACATTGTACTGTATCATGTAGAAATCAACCTAGCTACTCCCACATAATACTCCATGTTCTCTATAGAAGATTCTAGAATTATTGAAAAGTGTGTTTTGAGATTTGTGCATAGCGTTCATTGTGCTGAAGACTAACAATAGAATCTTCTAGATGCTGCTCCCTCATTCACAAGTATAAGACATTTTACCTTTGTAAAACGAATGTATCTAGATGTCGGCCATTAAGACATCTTGATACATTCGTTTCATAAAGATAAATGTCTTATATTTCTAGACGAAGGGAGTAGAATGGATAGAAGATCCAACGGTTAATTAGCAATGTTGGGATTCACGAGTCTAGATCCAGTGGTCAAAATTCAAAGTTATTTGTATCGTACACTATATAGTGTTATCTTCTTTTCTTCCACTACTATAATAGAGCAGTTTTGAATTGGATCCATAGCACAAATCCTGACCGTTGGGATGTTAGATTCAATGGTTCAGAGCAACTGGATTCGTGTTGAACAACTAGTACGTACCTAGAGCAAACTCCACCATGTTCTAGAACCATCATGTCAACACGCCACCCCCTTTCCTAAATTTCATAGCAGAGTAGGCTATATTCTGAATATGTGTAGATACTTATTATTAGAGTAGCACCAATCCTGACGATTGGGCTGTTAGATCCAATGATTCATAGCAGTTGGATTTGTGTTGAAGAGTACCCATAGAGCATACTCCACCATGTAACCCCCCCAAAAAAATTAATCATAGCACAGTAGGATATATTCTCAATGTGTGTAGATAGTTATTATTAATAGAATTAATGTATGCCTTTTTTCTCTAACATGACTATTAGTTAATAATAACAACTTAATGTTTGCTAAATCACATTTCATTCAAAATATACATGTATGGCTCATGTCTTTTACTAGTATACTTAATGTATGGCTTGTTTCTCTAACAAGACTATTTTAATAATAACAACTTGATGTTTGCTAAATCATATTTCATACAGTATATACGTGTGTGGCTCATGCCTTTTACTATTAGACTTAATGTATGCCTTTTTTTCTCTAACAAGACTACTGGTTAATAATAACAACTTAATGTTTGCTAAATCACATTTCATACAATATATACGTGTGTGGCACGTGCCTTTTACTAGTCCATTCTATCTAGTATCTAAATAGAAGATACACTATGGATAGTACACTATTTTACCCACTATAGTGTATGAATAACTTAGAAATTTGACCGTTGGATTAAGACTCGCGAATCCCAACATTGCCAACCGGTTGGATCTTCTTTTCCATTCTGGCATCTAGTAGATACAATTGATAGTCTTTCTTATCGTATCTTACCACCATATTTTTTGCGAATAACTTTTAATATTGATCGGTTGGATCAAAACTCTTGAATCCCAACATTGCTAGCCATTGGATCTACTGTTCCAGTGTAGCATCATCTCTAGAAAATACTATTGTTTATCTTATCTTACCACTATACAGTGTATGAATAACTTCAAATATGTTGATTGTTGGATCAAGACTCGTAAATCCCAACATTGCTAGTCGTTGGATCTTCCTTTCCATTATACTAGCTAGCATATCTACTAGAATACATTATGGATAATACGTCTTTCGCACCATGAATACAATGCACAAACCTCAAAAAACACTACTCCATCATTCTACTCCCTTCGATCCAAATTATTGTTCTCAAATTTGTCTAGATTCGGATGTATCTAACACTAAAACATGACTAGATACAACCGAATCTAGACAAATCTGAGACAATAATTTGGATCGGAGGGAGTAGAATAATCTTCTTAGGTGTATATTTCGTTCTTGTACTTTGCATATCATGTAGAAGTCAACGGTTATTAGCTATCTAAAACTTTAAAATTTTGGTAACATGGTCTAGAGAAACGAGGGATAAGTTTCCAAAATGATGAGAAGTGTGTTTTGAGTTTTGTGCATAACATTCATTGTGATGAAGACTATCAATATAGTCTTCTAGATGCTAGAACGAAAAAGAAGATCCAATGTCTGGAAATGTTGAGATTCGCTAGTCTTGATCCAACGGTTAATATCAAAGTTGTCCATACACTATATAGTGGTAAGATCATGTAGAAGTCAATGATTATTAGCGATCTACTAAAACATAAATTTTTTGGTAACACATGGTCTAGAGAAACAAGATAGGGAGAAGACTCTAGAATGATGGAGAAGTGTGTTTTGAGTTTTGTGCATAACATTCATTATGATGAATACTATCAATAGAATATTCTAGACCATTCAAAAAAATAGAATCTTCTAGATGCTAGAATGGAAAAGAAGATCCAACGGCTAGAAATGTTGGGATTCGCGAGTCTTGATCCAACGGTCAATGTTCAAAGTTATTCGTACACTATATAGTGGTAAGATAAGATAATATAAGATAAATAAGATAAGATAAGATAAGATAAGATAAGAATAGAGCAGTTTTGAATTGGATCCATAGCACCAATCATGACCATTGGGTTGTTAGATACTATGGTTCAAAGCAGCTGGATTCGTGTTGAATAGTACCCAGAGAAAACTCTAGCATGTTCTAGAACCATCATGTCACCACCCCCAAAATTTGATAGCCCAGTAGGTTGTATTCTCTATACTACTACTAGTAAGTTGCACGTGAGGCTCAGATAATAGACGTCAGATATATCATAACTATAAAATTATAATAGGTAAAGTGGAAAAAATATAAATTTGATCAACATCTATAAAGTATGGGTGTATATTTGATTCTTCTACTTTGGATCATCATGTGTAGAAGTCAAAAATTATTAGCTACCTAACACTTGAAATTTTTGGTAACATGGTCTAGAGAAACGAGGGAGAAGATTCTAGTATGATGGAGAAGTTGTTTTGAGAGGTTTATGCATAGTGCATTCATTGTGTTCAAGACTATAAATAGAATCTTCTAGATGCTAGAATAGAAAAGAGGATCCAATAATGGCTGGAAATGTTCGGATTCGCAAGTCTCGATCCAACGGTCAGTATTCAAAGTTACTCGAACACTATATAGTGGTAAGATAATATAGTGGAGCAGTTTTGAATGAATTGGATGCATAGCACCAATCCTAACCGTTGGGCTATTAGATCCAATGGTTCAGAGTAGCTTGATTCGTGTTGAATAGTACAGGCCTAGAGAAAACTCCACCATGTTCTAGAACCATCATGTCACCATCCCCAAACTTTCATAGCACATTATGCCATATTCTCATTATGTGTAGATACTTATTATTAATAGACTTAAAGTATGCATTTTTCTCTAACAAAACTATTGGTTAGTAACAACTTAATGTTTGTTAAATCACATTTCATATAGAATGTTGGGCTATTAGATCCAATGGTTCAGAGCAACTAGATTCATGTTGAATAGTACCTATAGAGCAAACTCCACCATGTTCTAGAACCATCAACATGTCACCACCCCCAAAATTTAATAGCATAGTAGGTTGTATTCTCAATATGTGTAGATAGTTATTATTAAATACTTAATGTATGAATTTTTTCTCTAACAAGACTATTGGTTAATAACAACTTAATGTTTGTTAAATCACATTTCATACATTAGAGACAAAATGCATAAATTAAGTCTATTAATAATAACTATATAGTCTGTAACATCCCAATTTCAGGAACCCTGATTAGTTGTCTAGAATGCAAAAATCAAGGGGAACAAAAACTTTTTCTTGTATTAATGATGAAGTGCTTGCTTGTTGTTTGACTATGTTTATGCTTATGATGGTGTATTATAAGATATACTCCTTACCTCAACACCAGTTGACAAAAGCTACTTCCCAAAACTGTCTTGGCTTAATTTCCATATTCTCAAATGTTCCGGCATTCCAAAACCTAAGCCAAGATACCTGTACAACCTCCACACTTTTTAGTAGTTTCTATATCCCTAAACTATTCAGAGCAACCTATTATAATCTCCTTATGTTTTATAGGCAGAACCTTCAACTATTCTTATCTCTAGGTTTTCCAAAACCTCTTTTAAGAGCTTTTGAATTCTACTCTTGGTAGAGATACCAAGGACTCTCATCTTATTCAAACTCCAACCTTTTCAAAATACCCAACCTTCCCTCAAGCCAGGCTTGATGGTAACCCTAGTAGTAGGTTTGTTTTGTTTGTAAGATGAGTGCCTTGATCTGCTGTCTAGTGAATTGCCTTGATCTGCTGCTTGATTTGTGTGCTTAGGAGATAGTATGAGATACTCTAGGAGCTCCTCACTAGGATCAAGATCTTTCCAAATCACCACACCCTAAGAAAGATTACAAAGATGGATCTGATCTCTATCTTCTAGGTGATCATCTAAAACCCTTAACCAGATCAATTCTGAAGATATCCCTTCTAGAAGCTTCCAAGTCAATGAAGACCAATCTCTAGCATGGATATTTTCTACTCCCTCTAAAATTCAACATATTCCACTTGATGATGCTTTGGTACCTTGCAAACCATAAAAATCATCACCACCCCCATTCTACTCAAAAACCCTAAATCTGCCAAATTTGGCTACGTCTGGAATCTGTTCCAACATCACCTTTTTGAATGCCTCCTTTTCTCAACCCTAGTGCATTTTTGAAAATGCATTTAAACCATCTTGTTAACCATCATATGGAATACAAAGGCCTACTCTTTCCCTTGGTTAGATCATCTTCTAAGCCACTTGTTCTTGATGGTTTTGCAGGCAAGAAAATAACTTTTCCTGCAAATCTAGTCAACATGCCTACTTTGACAGAAGCTCACACCCTCATCCAACCTTCTATGGAGAAACTATTTGCATGGTTGTGTTCTACTCATATAGGTCTATCAATATCTACTTCACTTGTTCCAACTGGATCTTTGTACTTCTTAAACCAACAAGGTTTTGAAGGCCATTTGATAATCTGCTTCGGTAGGCTTATTTTATTCAAAGTTTGAAAGCCTGTCTTGGTGAGCTCAAGCAGGATCAAGCTCAAACCTATACACCATGGTAATCTACATCACTTGGCCTATCCATACATCTATCCCATTACCAAAGGGGAGATCTGAGCTCCAAGATCCAACAAGGTTTTGGTGGTATGAAAATAACATCACCCTAGTTGGACTTACATTTCCCAAGGATGCAAATGCTTGCTACACCTTGTGTACATCATATACCTTGATCATCAAGATTTATCAAATATCCATAATTATTATGGCTCCAAATCTAATTAATCTCTTTAATAGACAAAACCTCCAAAACTTCTTCCATAAAAGAAAGTTTGAGTTCCTCCAAAACACATCCCCATGTTTAAGATCTTTGGAAGTCTAATTATCATACCCTATCTTCCAACTTCAAATCTAAATATTTTTGAATAGCTTTAATAATTCTTTTTGCCATTTTTCCTAAATGGAAGAAACAACAAAAGAAATGTTTTAAATACTTTTCTGCCCAATAAATCTTGGGAAAATTCTCCCAAGTGTGTAATAATATTTTGGACTATCTCACATCAAAAACCACCCTTGTACCATTCAAAAATATCAAATCAACTTCTAAAAATCATTTCAGCCCTATTTGAATAAATAGTTTTAAGTGGACTTCCAATCCTTAGAAAAATCTAAAACAAATCCTAGAGAGATACCTTGAACTCATATACCTACCCGTACCATCTTACCACATTGCCACATGCAATTCCTCAAACTTCCTTCATAACTATCTTTTTGATCAAACTTGGCAAACTAGCAAAACCCTTTAGTTAAACCAACTCAAATCCTTATCAAAGCTCCTCTAGCACTCCTCTCCAGCACCGTGAACCTCTCTGGTCAACACCACTGTAACTTCTCTCACCTTTTGTCCTTTTATGCTTAAAAGCAAAACAAGGAAAGGCACCCATATCTTGCAAGATCTCTTTATCTTGAAGGACACACCAGCTGTAACGTCCCTCTCTCCATCTCTCTGTCCACCTTGACCACAAGGCACCCCCCACCGCCAGCATTGCCCAACCACGGCTCACCCCTCTCCCTTTTACCCTAGGTGGACAAGTTCCACCATGCGCCACTCCCAATGGAAATAAAGGACCATAAGCCACTACACCTCCTCCCCTGGACTCATTTCGCCTCCACACTCCCACTACCTCGCCCCAGGCTCCAGATCCAGATCCCTGTGTCCCCATCGCCATGGAAAAGGAGGAAAGCTCCTCTCGACCTAAGTTTTCAACAAATATATGTAGATTCTATATCTACAAGAGAAACTATTTGAGAAAAGAACCTCCCTCGGAGCCCTCCTACTACCCCAACTATATTGCATATCCTCTTGTTATTATTGTTAACTTAAGGTGGTTTGCGAGTACATTCAAAGTACTCACTGGCATTGTCCCTGGCTATTAACTTGGTCAGATATCAAGAAGAGGATGAAGTTGACGACTAAGCGAGCTAGGACGTTCTCCCAGTCAGTTGCCTGTAGGTTAAAGCATGGCTCGGGCTCTACGCTTAAAGAAGTTCCGGTGATGTTGATCAATGTAGCCATAATGGAAACTAAGGTATGAAATGTATTTGTTATGTAGTGGATGTTTACTTTGATATTTCTCTATTATGTGCCACGACTAACTGATCATGGGATCGTGGTTGTATGCATAACAGGGATTCTTGGAGGATTAATCCGGGGGCCCCACATACACATATTGAGAATACAACCTACCGTGCTATGAAATTTTGGGGGTGATGACATGATGGTTCTAGAGAACATGGTGGAGTTTGCTCTAGCTACTATGCAACACGAATCCAGCTGCTCTGAATCATTGGATCTAACATCCCAACGGTCAGGATTGGTAATATGGATCCAATCAAAACTGCTCCATTATAGCAGTGGAGATCTAAAACATGAATTTTTTGGTAACATGGTCTAGAGAAACGAGGGAGCAGATTCCAGAATGATGGAGAAGTGTGTTTTGAGTTTTGTGCATATCATTCATTGTGATGAAGACTATCAATAGAATCTTCTAGACCGTTCAAAAAATAGAATCTTCTAGATGCTAGAATGGAAAAGAAGATCCAACGGCTAGAAATGTTGGGATTCGCGAGTCTTGATCCAACGGTTAATATTCAAAGTTATTAGAACACTATATAGTGGTAAGATAAGATAATATAAGAATAGAGAAGTTTTGAATTGGATCCATAACACCAATCCTGACCGTTGGGCTGTTAGATCCAATGGATCAAAGCAGCTAGATTCGTGTTGAATAGTACCTAGAGCAAACTCCTCCATGTTCTAGAACCATCATGCATGTCACCACCCCCAAAATTTCATAGCACAGTAGGTTGTATTCTCAATATGTTTAGATAGTTATTATTAATATACTTAATTTATAAATTTTGGGGGTGGTGACATGATGGTTCTAGAACATGGAGGAGTTTTCTCTAGGTCTGTACTATTTACAGCCTACTGTGCTAAGAAATTTTGGGAGTGGTGGCATGATGGTTCTAGAACATGCATGGTGGAGTTTGCTCTAGGTACTATTCAACACGAATCTAGCTTCTCTGAACCATTGGATCTAACAGCCCAACGATCAGGATTGGTGCTATGGATCCAATTCAAAATTACTCCATTATAGTAGTAGAGATAAAGATATCTTATCTTACCTCGTACCACTATATAGTATATAAATAACTTTGAATATTGACCGTTGGATCAAGACTCACGAATCCCAACATTTCTAGTCGTTGGATCTTCTTTTCCATTATAGCATCTAGAAGATTCTATTGATAGTCTTCAACATAATGACATGCAAAGTACAAGGACCAAATATACACCCATACTTTATAGATGTTGATCAAATTTATAATTTATTGTGCTTTAGCAATTATAATTTTATATAGTGATGATATGTCATACGTCTACTATCTAAGTCTCACGTGCAAGGCACGTGCAACTTACTAGTAATAGGTAAAGCAGAAAAAATATAAATCTGATCAACATCTATAAAGTATGGGTGTATATATTCCGTTCTTGTACTTTCTATATCATGTAGAAGTCAACGATTATTAGCTATCAAAAACTTTAAAATTTTGGTAACATGGTCTATAGAAACAAGAGAGAAGATTCTAGAATAATGGAAAAGTGTGTTTTGAGTTTCTTCATAGCATTCATTGTGATGAAGACTATCAATCGAATCTTCTAGATGCTAGAATGGAAAAGAAGATAGTTATTATTAATAGACTTAATATATGCCTTTTTCTCTAACAAGACTTAATGTGTGATGGTCCTAGAACATGGTGGAGTTTTCTCTAGGTATTGTTCAACACGAATCCAGCTGCTCTGAACCATTGGATCTTATAGCCCAACGGTCAGGATTGGTGCTATGTATCCAATTCAAAACACGCTAGAGATTCTTGTCAAGAAAAAAAGGAAAAAATAGGCCACACACACACAACACGGTCGTACCAAGGCACACGTGTGCGGCGCGACGCAGTGGGACGAGGGAGAGACCAGCCGGCCGTTGCGCGCGGGGCGCTGCACAGGAGGGGGAGAGAGGATGGATGGTGAGAGACAGCGAAGGAGAGAGAAAACATAGTAGTGCTACTAGTAGTATTGTGCTACTAGTAGTAGGTACCTGTACCTCTTATCAGAAACCTGTCAAACTAGCTTTACTCTAAGATCATACCACCTTCAACTCCTTCGCTGCTCTCGCGCTGCCTCTCGTTAATAATCTCTTCTTGCTCTTCGGTTTTTCTTTGGCAGCTTTGGGGTTAATTTTCTGGTGCCCCTGGTTCAGTAGAAGTACGGACTACTCAAGTTTTGCAGAATAGTCCTTTTTTTTCTGGAAGGGGCATTCAGATCTAAAATATTCGTGCGCAAAATAATTCCGGTCACTGGGAACTTTTTATTTTTGTTTCTAACGAGGAATATGCCCCGAAGTACCAAGAACATGCGCTTTAAAATCCAATGGTGGGCATGAAAAATACATAGTGGTCCAAAAAAGCCAAAATACATCTGGGACTTATACTTTTACAACACGGACCCTAAAGATACAACTTGGAAATTTGAACATGTTTTTCCTAATACTAGTTCGAAACTACCACCCCAGCATTATTGTATACCATGGCAAGACACACCCATCTACCAAATATGGGAACATTATCATGAACTATGATGTAGTTATGGCCATGACCTAATCGGTCATTCCACTCGAGACACCCTCGAGTGTTCATGCCATATCTAGTGTGACTATGACTTTTTCAAATGTTTCGAATCTCATGTTTACCATGTTTTCATGGCTGGTACTACAAACGAGAGGATGTCATGCAAACCCTTTTCATTTTTTCATTTTCCTTTATATCCTTTCGTTTTTTGAATCTGTGTAAGAGTTGCCATAATGCAAATTCATATATATCAAGATATTGAGTCATTCAGAAATCTCGGCGATTTTCAAGATATTGACCCACAGTGTACACCTTCAAAATAGTTTCATAGTATAACTTCAAGAGCAAAGCTGCGATGGGTTCCTGACATGAGGTACAAAATACAGGGAGTCGTAAACTGCTATTAGATGGGGGAGTAATTTCTAGAGCCCTAGTTAGTGCAGCCCCTAATTTCTAGCATAACTGTTTCGCTCTACATGCGGTAGATCGCGAAGGAAAAAAATAAACCAATGGGGAGAGAATTACGGTGCAGTTAAGAGGCTAGCTCTAATAATGTTCCCAATATTTTCTCACTGATTTTCAAGGCCACGTCTTAGTACCAACAAATAGTAGTACTAGCTAGTACTCCCTCCATTCCAAAATATAAGATGTTTTAGTTTTGTGAAAAGAGTGCATGTAGACTGCTTTTGGTGTATATGTTCATTTCGATTGAACATATACACTAAAAGCAGTCTAGATACACTCTTTTCACTGAACTAAAACATCTTGTATTTTGAAATGGAGGGAGTACATGTTTTTTTGAACAGGCAGTACTAGTACTCCATGTTAAGGCTAGTCATAGTGGGAGTAACCTAGTCCTACTTGTATTGCCAACTAAGCATTTAGATGATATGGCATGCAATTAAATGATGAGAGAGAGGCTTGTGGTAACTAGTTATGTTACCATAACATCACACATTTCAAGACAAAATGAGTCTACATTGCAATCAATGAGACTGTGCATGATACCACACCTATGTTATTTTCCACTATGGAGGTAGTAACTGACTAGTAACATATGCATGTTACTAGTACTACTTACTTCACACTATGACCAGCCTAAGTGGGGATTTGGCTATGCGAGAGGCCGCACAATTACCAAGATAAGCATGCAGGGTTGGTTAGGGAGGCACTTAATACTTGAAGGTCAACTATACCGGTGGTAGTTTCTTTCTACCATTGATTGCTTGTACGAGTACTACTACTAGTACTACTCTGTAGTATATATATGTACTACACTTCCAAAAGCAAGAGTACAAAAGTACCTAGATTGAGCAGTGGTGGAGTCTGCCGCAGAGAGATATCCAGAGAGAGAGAGAGAGAGAGAGAATGAAAGATGGAGGTTGTGTGGGCAAGCGCCATCCGTCTGATAGAGAAAGCCAGGGATGCCCACCCCCAGGTCGACTCTTTGCAGCGCCTTCGTGTTGTGCTGGCACGCGTCGTGGCACACACCCATTCTGACGCCATCTTTGCAGCCTGGCTCAAGAAGATGGTGGACTCTTTCATCACCAGCTTCGGCGTTGTCACATGCACGGTGGACGACCTCAGTGCCCGTCTTCAGGCCATGCGCCGTGACGCATACCCAACAGGTACGTTTGCCACAATGCATGCTACCGGCAGCAATATCGTTTTCTTCTATGGACTGCATTCATCTAGCCTATCTATAATTGACTTTTAGCCCCAAATTTTGTTCCAGGTGTTCCTCCCCAGGTTGTTGCCGCGCTCACCACTTCCATGGCTGGTCTCTTTGGAGACGATCTGTTCCGCGCACTGATGGCCCTGCGGCTTTCCGAGGCTTTGCCCGCCGCACCGGCAGATGTCTACATGGAGGTAGCTATTATCAAGCAGCGTCTTTCCCAGCACGACGAGCTGGACCCCTTCATCAGCCTCCTTGAGCAGTGTATATTCCAGGGCACGCAGGGCATGAACAACGTCCACATGGACGCCAGCCTCCGTCGAAGGGATATCCTCGACATATTTGCAAAAAAACATATCAATCTGGCAAGTACCATTGCTCCTCGCGGCGCAGGCAACTAAGGTTGAAGACGAAGGGCATCTCAAGAATTTTGATGTACTTTTAGTTTTTGTTGAGGTGCTTTGTACTGTTTGATGTTTCTTTTAATGCCAGGATCCTTTTCGCAAAAAAAAGGAGAAGGGAAGATGTATGACGATTCTCCATGGTTACTATCACTGTGTCATTTATATGGACAGATCACATGTGGCTTTAACAAACATTATGTTTTTATTAACCAACAGTCTTCATAGAGAAAAAAGCATACATTAAGTCACTAAGGTTTATACACATCAGGTCATTGGATATGGTTATTGTGCTGGAATTCATTTCTTGTGCTATATCTTCTTGGTGATAAAGACATTATTTTTTGTCATGTAGTGGAAACATTTCCTCTCATGGTGAAAACATTGTTTCGTTTATGGAATGCTCTGTAAAATGGTAAAAAATAATTATTAGCAATGAACATATTTCTAGATACTAATAAAAGGTCACATCTCTTTTTTGGTCGATTCATGCATCATTGGAAATGATGGTAGTTTAATGTAACTTTTAGAAAGTAGGGGAAAAATGACGAAACTTATCATTGTTCATGGAGAGGTATATGTACATTGTCTGCCTGGACGTCAAATGTGAACAATGCAAAACCAAAATTGTACATGTCGACAGTCATGCAAAACCATCCATAGTACTGCATCCATTAAAAAATACATGATATCTTGGTAAGCTAGAAACATGTTTGGGAGTACTTCTAAACTACCCGAGAGATGTTTAGTTCTAATAAGTCGACCAAGTATTGCACCAATGTTCTAAATTATGCAGGATATTAGTATGCTTTAATAAGGTGAGTTATTGGAGTGTACGCAATAAAATAGACAAACACGCTAGAGACTATTGTCAAGAAAAAAAAGGAAAAAATAGGCCACACACACAGCGCGGCTATACCAAGGCACACGTGTGCGGCACGACACAGTGGGATGTGGGAGAGATCAGCTGGTCGGTGCATGCGGGGCGCTACACAAGAGGGGAGAGAGGATGGATGGTGAGAGACAGTGAAGGAGAGAGAAAACATAGTAGTACTACTAGTAGTACTGTGCTACTAGTAGTAGGTACATGTACCTCATGTCAGAAACCCGTCAAACTAGCTTTACTCTGACATCGCACCACCTTCAACTCCTTCGCTGCTCTCGCGCTGCCTCCCGTTAATAATCTCTTCTTGCTCTTCATTTTTTCTTCTGTTTTTTATGTGGCAGCTTTCGGGTTAATTTTCTGGTGCCCCTAGCTCAGTAGAAGTACGGACTACTCAAGTTTTGCACAATAGTCCTTTTTTCAAAAAATTGGGTCTAGGGCATTCAGATCCAAAATATTCGTGCGCAAAATAATTTGGTCACTGGGAACTTTTTCTTTTTCTTTCTAACAAGGAATCTTCCCCGAAGTACCAAGAACATGCACGTTAAAATCCAATGGTGGGCATGAAAATTACATAGTGGTCCAAAAAAGAAAACCAAAATACATCTGGGACCTATACTTTTACAACATGGACCCTAAAGATACAACTCGGAAATTTGAACATGTTTTTCCTAATACTAGTTCGAAACTACCACCCCAGCCTTATTGTATACCATGGAAAGACACACCCATCTACCAAATATGGGAACATTATCATGAACTATGATGTAGATATGTCCATGACCTAATCGGTCATTCCGCTCGAGACACCCTCGAGTGTTCATGCCATATCTAATGTGACTATGACTTTTTCGAATGTTTCAAATCTCATGTTTACCTTTTTTCATGGCTGGTACTGCAAACGAGAGGATGTCATGCAGACCCTTTTCGTTTATTCATTTTCCTTTATATCCTTTCGTTTTTTAATCTGTGTAAGAGTTGCTAGCATGCAAATTCATATATATCAAGATATTGAGTCATTCAGAAATCTCGGTGATTTTCAAGATATTGACCCACAGGGTACACCTTCAAAATAGTTTCATAGTATAACTTCAAGAGCAATCTTTGTGAGTCTCTCTCTCTTTGTGTGTGTGTGTGGTTCTTCTTCTCGGGATGTGACATGGAGCAACAAGAGTACTATATCTTACCACTATCTCATCTTTCCATTATCTTACCACTTTTTTATATTACCACTATTTAGTGTACGAATAACTTTGAATATTGACTGTTGGATCAAGACTCGCGAATCTCAACATTTCCAGCCATTGGATCTTCTTTTCCATTCTAGCATGTAGAAGATTCTATTAATAGTCTTCATCACAATGAATGCTATGCACAAAACTTAAAACACACTTCATCATTCTAGAATCCTCTCCCTCGTTTCTCTAGACCATGTTACCAAAATTTTCAAGTTTTAGATAGCTAATAATTGTTGACTTCTACATGATATACAAAGTACAAGAACCAAATATACACCCATACTTTATATATGTTGATCAAATTTATATTTTTTCTTCTTTACCTATTATATAATTTTATATAATGATGACATGTCAGACGTCTATTATCTGAGTCTCACATGCAGGGCATGTGCAATTTACTAATAGTGGTAAGAGACGAATAACTTTGAATGTTGACCATTGGATCAAGACTAGCGAATCCCAATATTTCCAACCCTTGGATCTTCTTTTCCATTCCATCATTTAGAATATTCTATAGATAGTCTTCAACATAATGAATGCTACGCACAAACATAAAAACACACTTATCCATCATACTCCTAGAATCCGCTCCCTCGTTTCTCTAGACCATGTCACCAAAAATTCTACGTGTTAGGTAGCTAATAATCTTTGACTTCTATATGATGATACAAAGTACAAGAACCAAATATACACCCATACTTTATATATGTTGATCAAATTTATATTTTTTTGTGCTTTACCAATTATAATTTTATATAATGATGATATGTCATATGTCTATTATGCGAGTCTCACGTGCATGACACGCGCAATTTACTAGTTTTATATAGTGTACGAATAACTTTGAATGTTGACCGTTGGATCAAGACTCGCGAATCCCAACATTTCCAGCCGTTAGATCTTCTTTTCCATTCTAGGCCATCGTGTTTGATTCAAAGGATTTACATGGGAAATTTACTGGATTAAATCCCATAAGAATTTTTTTCTGTAATGGATGTTTGATTTGTATGATTATTTATTCCTACAGGAAATTTTCCTAGGGAATCCTTTGCACTAGATTGCACAGGAAATCTAACATCGATCCACGCCCAAACCTCTTTCTTAGAATCCTTTTTTCCTTTGATGGAATCAAACAAACTTTCTTGCATATATATAAGGGTTCCTATAGGATTAAAGTGGACGTGACATTGTAATCCTATGTTTTTCCTATTCCTATGCTTTTCCTATCATATGACTCAAACAAGCCCCTAGCATCTAGAAGGTTATATTGATAGTCTTCTGCATAATGAATGCTATGCAAAACCTCCAAACACACTTCTCCATCATACTAGAATCTTCTCCCTCGTTTCTCTTGACCATGTTACCAAAAATTTCAAGTGTTAGGTAGCTAATAATCTTTGACTTATACATGATGATACAAAGTACAAGAACCAAATATACACCCATACTTCTTATCTTATCTTACCACTATATAATGTACGAATAACTTTGAATATTGACCGTTAGATCAAGACTCGCGAATCCCAACATTTCTAGCCGCTGTATCTTCTTTTCCATTCTAGCATCTAGAAGATTCTATTGATAGTCTTCATCACAATGAATGCTATGCACAAAACTCAAAACACACTTCTCCAACATTCTAGAATCTTCTCCCTCATTTCTCTGGACCATGTTACCAAAAATTTCAAGTTTTAGATAGCTAATAATCGCTGACTTCTACATGATATATATACTGTACAAAGTACAAGAACCAAATATATACCCATACTTTTTATAGATGTTGGTCAAATTTTATTGTTTTCTGCTTTACATGTATTATAATTTTATATAGTGATGATATGTGTCAGACGTATATTATTTGAGTCTCACGTGCAGGGCACGTGTAATAGTAGTTATATATATATGTTAACCAAATTTATAAATTTTTGTGCTTTACCTATTATAATTAAGAGCCACGTTCATAAAGTACCAGGTGTGTATTTGGTTCTTTGTACTTTGTATCATGTAGAAAGCAACCTACTATTAGTTACCTAGTACTCGACATGCTCTAGAGAAATGACGAAGATGATTCTAGAATTACCGAGAAGTGTGTTTTGAAGTTTGTGCATAACATTCAGTGCACTAAAGAACATCAATTGAGAATTTTCCAGATGCTAGAATGGATTGAAGATCTGACTTAATTCTATTTAGCAGTGTTGGGATTTGCCAGTCTTGATCCAATGGTCAAAGTTCAAAGTTATTTGTACACTATATATATAGTGGTAACATATGATTATATAATAGGTTAAGCTCAAAAAGTTTTAAATTTGATGGACATCTATAAAGTATGGGTGCATATTTGGTTCTTGTACTTTGTATCATGTTGAAGTCAACGTAGAAGTAAATGTTTGTTAGCTATACCTAATATTTCCAATTTTGGTAACATGGTCTATAGAAATGTCTGAAAGATTCTAGAATGATAGAGAAGTGTTTTAAGATAAGAAGTATGGGTGTATATTTGGTCCTTGTACTTTGTATGTCACATAGAAGTCAAAGATTATTAGCTACCAAACACAATGGTCTAGAGAAACAAGGGAGAAGATTCTAGTATGGAGAAGTGTGTTTTGAGGTTTGTGCATAACATTCATTATGACGAAGACTATATATCAATAGAATTTTCTAGATGCTAGAATGGAAAAGAATATCCAACGGCTAGAAATGCTGGATTCGTGAATCTTGATCCAACGGTCAACATTGAAAGTTATTCATACACTATATAGTGGTAAGATAAGATAGGATCATGCAGAAGTCAACGATTATTAGGTATGAGGGAGAAGATTCTAGTATGATGGAGAAGTGTGTTTTGAGGTTTGTGCATAGCATTCATTATGCCAAGGACTATCAATAGAATCTTCTAGATGCTAGAATGGAAAAGAGGATCCAACAGCTGGAAATATTTGGATTCACGAGTCTTGATCCAACGGTCAATATTCAAAGTTATTCGTACGCTATATAGTGGTAAGATAAGATATATGAATCGTAATTTTTTGTGTGTGTGTGCTAACGGGTGGGGCAAGTATGTCATACATACAACATAATAGCACATACTCCAGATATATACGGATGTATCTAGCACTAAAACGTGACTAGATACATCCATATCTAGATGAATCTAAACCAACAAATATGGGTCAGAGGGATTATATGTGTGTAGCACAACTCACTCTCATATATATACTCATACTAAAACATGTCATGTATATGGAAATGTATATGTACACGCCTGCAGATACTTGGCCACTCACACATCACACACACGGGCAAACAACTACATGTATACATGTACATGGCCGCACACCACACGCATATACAAACACGTACAAATACATGTACACATGGCCATACATGTACACAAATATAAGCCTTAATTAATAAGCTCTAGAGTGGAGGTAGTACAAATTAATTTTACGACATTTAGGCCTTAATATTGTATTGTTTGGAAGAAGGAAAGTTAGTGTCCTATGACTTCTCTAGCTTTTCTTCTACAGTATAAGTTAGAGGATCTGTATAACTTGTTTCTTGCCAAAGATCATGGTAAATATAGTTATAGTCCCACTTCTCACACCTGGGGTACAAATTAGTCCCATATCTTGCAAAGTGACAAAATCAATGCCAAAGCGTGCATCCCTGGTGCAAATCATTCAATTTCAAACAAAATTGAGCATATTTGACCAAATTTGTACACGTCTAGCTGTCCTGATCGTGCCTTTTTGCGATTGAGACAGTAAAATAGTACCGGCCTGCAAGTGGTGTCCTTCCACGACTTCTGTTGCTTTTGAAAGTTCATGTAGAATTTTTGCGTAGATTGATGTCGTTTTAGCTTGGCTGAACACTTCCCTTTACAAATTCTCAAGTTAACTAAAACTACACATGTGTGCATTTCACTCAATATTTCATCGTTAGTTTCAAGTTAGCTGAAATCTAACCAAACTTGATTCTTTTATTATACCCTTCACAATCCATATGCATCAATTGTTTTATATGCGATGATTCAACTTGAGCATTGTGAATTACATTGGATGAGCACATGGACATATGTTGTTCGCATATCATGTCAAATTCCCAAGATTTTAGCTTCATCACATGGGCTTTTCTGTAAACAACGATGCCTTGCATGGGCCCATAAATTACCCCCGCCTCACTTTTCTTATCTTATCTTACATCCTACAACTATATGGTGTATGGAGAACTTTGAACACTGGTCGCTGAAACAAGATTGTCAAATCCCAACATTGCTAGTGGTTGTATCTTCTTTTCCATTATGGGATCTAGAAGATTCTATTGATAGTATTTAGCGCAATGAAATTTATGCACAAACCTCAAATACACTATGTGTTGGGTTCGCAGCATAGAAAACAAAAAATTCCTACGATGAGAACTATACACCAAGATCTATCTACTAGATACGGAGCAACGGGTGGATATACATCCATGGACAACATAACCTCAAAGACAACAGATTTTTGTTAACGAGTTGGAACTCGTGGATGATGTAGTCATACGCTTGCCGATCTCAAGATCATGTGGAAGTCCGAGCGCCACAAATCAGCAGCGCATCCGTCCTTGCGCACACGTTCAAGCCACTGGACAACCTCCACCTCCTCGCTCCAGCGGATCAGCGGAAGCAGCAACTCCTTTCAGACGCAAGGCCACCAGGAACATGTATCTCGCTAATCCGAGACCATGGGGGAATATCTAGAGGGGGAGAGAGATCCTTCACGAGGAGGTGTACTTTGTGAGGGAGGAGAGGGGGCTCTTCCCCTCCCATGGCCGGCGGCCAAGGGGGGTGCCCCCACCTCTTCCTCATTCATGTGGTGGAAGCTCCACTCACATCAATTCAAGCTCCACCCAAAATTCCACTCACATGCATTAAATTTCCACCAAATTTAACGCAACTCTCAATTAATAAAACTCTTTTATTTATTTTATTAATAATTTTGTTAATTACTTTAATTAACAAACATTCACATAAACCCCCTTGCAACAGTTCAATATCACATGCAGAACCACTTTCTGCAATTTCACCCGAAACAATTCCGGTTTCTGTCGAAACAATTCTTGTGCTTTGTAATCCTTTCGTCTGAAACATATGTGCTCCAAAATGGTGTTCGGCAACCCTTAAGTGTGACACCCTATGGTTCACGAATAATGCAGACATGATTGAGACTCCTCTCAGATCAATAATCAGAAGCGGGACCTGGAGATCCATACTGACTCCTACACATTCAACGATGACTTCTGTGATCATGAGAACCTTTAACGGTAGTAACTTAATCCCTTTGTATCATGATATAATACATGTCCGAGATTCGATCATCGGTATCCAAATACCTAGTTTGATCTCGTTACCGACATGCATTCTTTTCTTGTTCCCGTGATATAACATTCTAGGGATCACATCACTTCCTTGCAAGCTATCTTAATGTGATATCACTGAGAGGTCCTAGAGTATATCTATCCATCATCGGGATTGACAGATTCCACTCTTGATCTAGGAGCCTCAACATAACACCTTCGTATCACCGAACCCACCTTTATAGTCACCCTGTTACGATGTGACGTTTGATGTTATCAAGACACTCTTTCGGTGTTAGCAATTAACATGATCTCATGGTCTAAGGCTAAGATTACTTCGTATGATGTTGTAACAACCCAATTTTAGCAACCCTGATTAGTTGTCTAGAATGCAAAAATCAGGGGGAACAAAAACTTTTTCTTATTCATTGGTGCAGTGTTTGCTTGTTGTTTGTTTGAGCTTGTGCATGTGAGTGTATACCATATGATACTCCTTACCTCACGATAAGTTCAGAAGCTATTTAACAAAACTATCCTAGATCATTTTACATATTCTCAAATGTTCTGGCATTGCAAAACATGAGCGAAGATGCTTATGTAACCAAAAATATTTTAGTAGCTTCTATTGACAAAACTATGGAGAGATATATAATATAATCTCCCTATGTTTTATAGACAGAACCTTCAACTACTCCTATCTCTAGGTTTCCCAAAATCTCCTTCTAAAGCTTTTGAATTCTACTCTTGGTAGAGAGACCAAGGACTCTTACCTTACTCAAACTCCGAACTTTCAAAATTGCCCATCCTTACCTCAAGCAAAGCTTGATGGTAACCCTAATAGTAGGTTTGCTTTGTTTGTAAGATGAGTTGCCTTGATCTGCTGCTTGATTTTCTTGCTTAGGAGATAGTATGAGCTACTCTAGGAGCTCATCACTAGGATAAAGATGTTTACAAATCACCACACCCTAAGCAAGAATACAAGCAGGATCTAATCTCTAGATACTAGGTGATCATCTAAAACCCTTAACCAGATCAATTCTGAAGACATCCCTTCTAGAAGCTTCCAAGTTAATGAAGACCAACATCAAGAAAGGATATTTCCTAATCAATCTACACTTCAACATCATCCACTTGATGATTCCTTGTTACCTTGCAACCCATCAAAATCATCACCACCCACATTCTAGTCAAAAACCCTAAATCTGTTTCAACATCACCTTTTTGGATGTCTCCCTTTATCAACCCTTGTGCATTTTTGAAAATACATTTGAACCATCTTGTTAAACATCCTAAGGACTACCAAGGCACACTCTTTCCCTTGGTTATATCATCCTCCAACCCACTTGTTCTTGATGGTTTTGTAGGCAAGAAAATAACTATTCCTGCAAATCTAGTGAACATGCCTACTTTGATAGAAGCTCACACCACCATCCAACCTTCTATGGATCCACTCTTTGCATGGTTGTGTTCTAGTCATATAGGTATATCAACATCTACTTCACTTTCTCCAAGTGGATCTTCGTCCTTCTTGAACCCACCTGGTTTATAAAGCATCATGACTCATCTGGTATGGCAGCCTTATTTTCAACAATGTTTGCCATCACTTCGAGACCACCTCAAATGTAACCAATCCAAACTCCTTCTGCCATGATCATCTATATGACATGGTCTATCTATCCATCTATCACTTGCATCAAGGTGAGCCCTAATCTCTAAGATCCAACAAGGTTTTGGTGGTCCATAGTTTTATCAAATCCAACTAACATCACCCTAGATCCACCGCTCTTTTACTCGATCGAAAGCCGTATATTCTTCTGGTGAGAGATTTCCTCAATCTGTCCATGCGTTGATTCCATCAACAATGGAAATGGCACTATTGTTTCCTAGCGAGAAAGCCCGACAAGGAAAGGGGATTAAGATTTCAAGATAGAAAGAAGCTGATATAGCGTTCCCTGTGGAAACCTCAGTAAGACAATGGAACAAAAACAGAAGTAAGGAATATGTTGGTTTCTTTCCTGCTCATCGACAACAGCATTTCCCATTGATCTGCAATAAAAAGATTGCTATCCACTAACACCACAACCTGTAACAAATTGAGTGGTTAAATACATACATATAATCATAGCTGTGAAAAAGCCTCCAACACATTTTTGATGTGTATCTAACTTTAACATCTCTTGGTTGTACTCATTGTTTGTTTTCTGTCTAATTCAAGTTGGATTTCCATTTCCCAAGGTTGCAAATGATTTCTACACCTTGCCTACATCATATACCTTGATCATCAAGATTTATAAAATATTATCCATAATTATTATGGCTCCAAATCTAATTAATCTCTTTAATAATCAAAACTTTTCTGGTGTTTATCTCCTAAAACTAGTGTTTATTTCACTAGAAAATTATTAAGAAATTAAAGAAAAATGATAAAATAGTGAAACCACTTTTGTTGGTTTCATATTATCAATACCTATCTGTTGGTATCATGTTTTTACAATTGTATCTTATAGAATAAATCCTTGGTCCAAAATGCTCTCATCCCTAGTTTCTAGACTATGAAACCCATATGGTCCAAAACCTTCTCATCCCTAGTCCTTGGTCCAAGACATGCTCCCAGTCCTTCTAATCCATTTTCTCAACACCACTACTGAAGTGTAAACTTGTAGTGTAATTGGCTTGCTATATGGTTTTGATGCTTGAATGCCTTGTTTGATTGTGGTCTTGCTTGCTTGCATGTATACTCAGTGACGACGATAGTTGCGCTTGCTTTGACGTCGAGAAGAAGAGATCTTGTTATTATTGGTATTGGTATATTATTGGGTATTCTAAGAAGAAGTTCAGGGACACATTGCCATATTGCTGCTCATCAGGCAAGCCACCTTCTTGCTCATAAGCTTTGTCCTACTGTTTTACTTATGCATGTTTTATCTACTTTTTATTAAAAACTACATTGTTTTACTATATGTTGATGTATATATGGTAGTGGTTTGGCTCCTCCGAACTATTACACCTTGGTACTACTAAGTACAACCCCCTTGATGGTACCTACTTGTCCGTAGTGGAATAAATGGTGTAATACACCATACCCCTTTTGGAGACCCTGTTTTAGCCAAAGCAAAGCAAGAGGATGGGAAGACCCCGGAAAAAGTTTTACCAAATGTTTTATGATAAAACCTTGGTGAGGTGGGACCTCCCAAGAGATGTTGAGAAAGAAAAAGGTTTTTGTTTTACAAAATGATGAAGGAAAGCTGGAGGAAAAAGGTCTACGAAAACGCACATGGTTCTTTGCAGTTTAGCTATAACAACTTAACCCTGTGCAACCACATTACTCTGGAATGGGACTGGGCTGGATTTGATGTTTGTTTACTCCGGTATAAGCTGCCTCGCAACAACTACAGGGGATAAAAATCCCTGGAGGGTGGGCCTTCTCACGTAAGGGTCCATGTGGGACATTGACCTGGAGAAGGAACGAAGGGTCTACAGACCTCCACGCATTACTGTGAGCCCCTCATTGAAAGCGCACACTCAGGAAGTGGAAAAAGCGCTCCAGTTGGTTGTGAACTATATAGGACGTCCCGGTGTTGAGGGGAACAACACTCATAGGGTAGGCACTTATATTGGAGTGGTCATCCGGAGAGTCTTGATCGGTTACTCGACCCACGATCGGTGTAGATCAGGGTAGTGTAGCCAGATGGTGTGGGTCAAGTGTAAATCTTATCGAATAGCCGTGTCCGCAGTTAAGGACGGGTTGGACTAACTTTTGTAGAGTGGTGTTGGTTTTGTTTTCAACAAGGATTTCAGAAAACAAATGGCTTTGGAAATGCTTTGACCATGGTATGGTGGTAAAGGTGAAAGGTTTTGACCATGGGATGATCGGAAGGAGGAGAAAGGAGTTTGGTCGTGGAACGATCTGAAGACGGGAACAAATGGGTGACCCAATCCAGATGTTTTCCAAAAAAATTCAAAAGGTTTCCAAAATGCTTTACAAAAGTTCTCAACAAAGTTATGTAGATGCTATATCTACAAGAGAAACTATTTGAGAAAAAACCTCTCTTGAAGCCCTCCTACTACCACAGCCATATTGCATATCCTCTTGTTATTATTATCTTCTTGAGGTGGTTTGCGAGTACATTCAAAGTACTCACTGGCATTGTCCCTGCCTATTCACTTGGTCAGATATCAAGAAGAGGATGAATTTGACATCTATGAGAGCTAGGACGTCCTCCCAGTTGGTTGCCTGTAGGTTGAGACATGATTGGGCTCTGCGCGTGATGGTGTTCCGCTGCTAAAGATGGTATAGCCATAACGGCATTCATGTAAGTCTTGTAATTCGGTATATCTCGGATGTTGCAATGATACTTGTCGGTTATGTTCCACGGCTCACTGATCATGGGAACATGGATATATATACATAACAGGGATTTTTCGGATGATTAATCCGGGGGCCCCACAGACTTGGTATCAGAGCCATCCTGACTGTAGGAGAACCTTAGTTAGCATGGTCATTAGACAGAACCTTATTTTGAAAACCCCGGCTTTTGAAAACTAATTTCTCAATGAGTTTCAGAAAGTTCTACTTCTTCTCTTACTCTACATTAATGCTTTCGAAAATGGTTTACTCTAACTCTTGTCCAAACTTCAAACTTACGGATTTTAAATAACAAGATGAAGCCAAGAAACTACCAGCAAACACAAGGAGACTACAATATCGCTCTCCCAACGAAATCCTCATAATTAGAAGAAATCAAGTACTACACTATCGAGAAGCCTCCGATGACACGACGAAGGTTTCATTCGCAAGATAGTGACCCAGACCTCAATCCCATGATCTCTACGATCAATAAGTCATAAGAATAGGATTCCCCTACATCGCGAGTACTTAACTCCTTGGTCCCTAGCGTTGACCGTGTTTGCTTTCCTAAGAGCATCCTGTATTGGTTGATGTGTGATGTTTGCCGAGGACATTGCGATTCTCCCGCTCTGTTCGCCTTGTTTGTATGCTCTAGTTTGCTTTGACCTCCTTAAAAATGTGACTCGAGGAGCGATAACCCACCTAGTAACTCAGGAAACCCCTGTGTTAGCTGTTGGTAATAAGACCGAGACTAACCTCGAGAGTACACACGAGGAAAAGCATCGCAAGAACCAGGAGTTCGACATCGTCAAGTCAGAATCAACTCAAAGATTTCACCTCAGCAGGATGGCATACCTCATCAAACTCACCTTGCAAGACTCGTCAATAGCACCCCACTCCCTTGTTCCTCAGTCTATTACAGTAAGAAATCCCGTTGAAGCCGGAAGTCGATCACCGAAGGATCCTCAATATCCACAAGAAACCACCCGATAAGTCAACGAAGACAAGAAGTGAAGACCTAACCACACTAAACTTTAGGGTATTAGAGCTTCTGACCGCCTCAACAGACTAACTAATCTAGTCTACCCTACCCAAACTAACGGAGTGATCCTCCCTAGAAGGTCAGAACCACCCCTAGAAGGTCAGAACCACCCCTGAAGTCAGGTGATTAGGAAGCGTGAAGACAACGGATCCACTCCGCCATCAAGCAGAAGCAACGCAAGAAATGCCAATGAAGACCGCTTACCCAACACTGACTGCTTCAACTTGACCAACTACTAGCAAGAAGAGAAAACCGCTAACTTACCTCGAGCTAACCCCTTAAAGGCTTCGTTAGGAAACTACCACCGCCAAGTTTAATAAAATAGGGCGTCGCTCGAAGACCTCAACTCAAGATTCAGGTAAGATATAACCTTCCGCTAACAGCAAGTCAGTCTTCCAAGACAGAAGATCCAAAGCCCTTCTCGATGCACCTTAGTGAAGCTCTAAGGTGGAAGTCTTTCCACTCAATCTCTAGAAGACTATCTACCGGAAGATACTTCAGAAAAGATACCTAGGTTCGACGCCTTCTCACCACACAACCACTCGCGAGTTAACCAAGGAGAAACTAACTAAAGATCCTATGAAGTCCCTCTGCTATTTCAGCTGCAGACATACCGAAAGGACCACAACATCGCTAACCCCTGGTTCTAATCGCTTAGAGGACGTAAGTCTCCGATGGCTTCAACAGGCTAAGTACGAATAATAGTAGTATATAAGCCTAGTAAGTCATAATTCCCGGAAGACTTCCGACGGTCTCAACTCCAGAAGAAAGATGGATGACAACCCCCCAAAACCCCATTCAATGACTTCAAGAAGGAAGGACTATGTCAACTCTCCGATATACCCCAGCTTAATCCTAAGGGGGAAAGACTACGTCTTTCCCACCAAAAATAGGGTAACCCATCTCTGAAGCAAACTCAGGAGTCCCGACCCTAAAATCGTTAATTAGGATATTCTATGACCCTAAGGAAGAGCCGTGGACCCTTGGAGAAAGGTACACCAAGTCGTAGATTCTATCCTCCGACGAGTACCCCGTGAAGTTCAACATCGAGATAGTCTGCCCAGTTTAAGCCCTCGAGATATAGAGTCCGGAAGGAAAAGAAGGTCATCCCTCGCAATCGGAACTGGACTCTGCTCAACTCTCCGTGCACCCCCGAAGACTGAAGCGCAACTTCACCGATAGAGTAGTCACTTCCCAAGACGGAGTCCGTAAGATAGCACGCTTGAAACTAGTAGCGCTAACCTTGACTCAAAATCCTCTAACCCTACTCTCCTAAATCTCGGGACGAGATTCTTTTAAGGGGGAAAGGTCTGTAACAGCCCAATTTCAGCAATCCTGATATTAGTTGTGCAGAATGCAAAAATCAGGGGGAACAAAAACTTTTTCTTGTTCATTGGTGTAGTGTTTGCTTGTTGTTTATTTGCGCTTGTGCATGTGAGTGTATACCATATGAGACTCCTTACCTCACCATCAGTTGACAAAAGCTATTTAACAAAACTATCCTGACTCATTTTACATATTCTCAAATGTTCTGGCATTCCAAAACATGAGCCAAGATGCTTATGTAACCAAAACTATTTTAGTAGCTGCTATTGACAAAATTATGGATATATATATAATATAATCTCCCTATGTTTTATAGACAGAACCTTCAACTACTCCTATCTCTAGGTTTCCCAAAACCTCCTTCTAAAACTTTTGAATTCTATTTTTGGTAGAGATACCAAGGACTCTTACCTTACTCAAACTCCAACCATTCAAAATTGCCCATCCTTAACTCAAGCTAAGCTTGATGGTAACCCTAATAGTAGGTTTGCTTTGTTTGTAAGATGAGTTGCCTTGATCTACTGCTTGATTTGCCTGCTTAGGAGATAGTATGAGCTACTCTAGGAGCTCATCACTAGGATCAAGATGTTTCCAAATCACCGCACCCTAAGCAAGAATACAAGCATGATTTAATCTCTAGATACTAGGTGATCATCTAAAACCCTTAACAAAATCAATTCTGAAGATATCCCTTCTAGAAGCTTCCAAGTAAACGAAGACCAAAATCAAGCAAGGATCCTTCCTACTCAATCTACACTTAAACATAATCCACTTGATGATGCCTTGGTACCATGAAACCCATCAAAATCATCACCACCCACATTCTAGTCGAAAACCCTAAATCTGTTTCAACATGACCTTTTTGGATGTTTCCCTTTCTCAACCCTTGTGAATTTTTGAAAATGAATTTGAACCATCTTGTTAACCATCCTAAGGACTACCAAGGACCACTCTTTCCCTTGGTTAGATCATCCTCCAACCTACTTGTTCTTGATGGTTTTGCAGGCAAGAAAATAACTATTCTTGCAAATCTAGTGAACATGCCTACTTTGATAGAAGCTCACACCACCATCCAACCTTCTATGGACCCACTCTTTGCATGGTAGTGTTCTAATCATATAGGTATATGAACATATACTTCACTTGCTCCAAGTGGATCTTTGTGCTTCTTGAACCCACCTGGTTTATAAAGCGTCATGACTCATCTGGTATGGCAGCCTTATTTTCAACAAAGTTTGCCATCACTTCCATACCACCTCAAATGTAAGTAATCCAAACTCCTTCTGCCATGATCATCTATATGACTTGGTATATCTAGAAATCTATCCCTTGCATCAAGGTGAGCCCTAAGCTCTAAGATCCAACAAGGTTTTGGTGGTATAAAAATAACATCACCCTAGATCAACCACTCCTTGTTTTCCGTCTAATTCAAGTTGGATTTCCATTTCACAAGGTTGCAAATGATTTCTACACCTTTCCTACATCATCTACCTTGATCATTAAGATTTATCAAATATTATCCATAATTATTATGTCTCCAAATCTAATTAATCTCTTTAATAGTCAAAACCTCCAAAACTTCATCCATAAAGGAAAGTTTGGTTTTTGCCAAAACACTTCCTCCAATTTTGGCTCAATTGAGACCTATATATCATACCCTAACTTCCAAATTAAAAAATAAATATTTTTGAAGGGTTTTATTATTTCTTTTTGCCATTTTCTTAAATGGCTGAATTGGAATAATAATTGTTTTGAATACTTTTATCTTCCTATAAATCCTGGGAAAATTCACCTAAGTGTGTATTCACATTTGGGACCATCTCACATCAAAATTCAACCTTGTCCATTTCAAAAATACCAAATGAGCTTCTAGAAACCATTTCTGCACTTTTTGAATAAATGATCTAAAGTGGACCAAAATTCATCCAATAAATCTCAAATAATTCCTGGAGCTATACCTTGTCCACAACCATCTAGCAGCATCTTTGCCTCCTCTTGCATAGGTCAAATTTCTATACTTCCTTCATGACCATCTATTTGATCAAATTGGGCGAACTAAGGAATTATTGAGCCAAACCAAGAATCAATCACCACCAAGGCTCCCCACCACTCACCACAACAACCACCATCACCCTTGGTCGTGACCACTGTAGCCCTGCCCTCTTGGGTCCCATGTGCTTGTGAAGAGTGAGAGAGAGAGAAAGATTTCTCACTTATTGCAAATCTTGGTATTAAAAGCATCAGCAAGCTCCACCACTCCCTCCCTATCTCCATGCTCGACTCAGAGACCCATCACACTCCCTCCACCGCCCAGATCGACCAACCCCTAGCCAGCACCTCCCTCCCATGTCCAAAATGGACATTGCACATCCCCATCTCCTTTCCCCATTTAAATAGGCCAGAGGCCACCCCTAGCACCCCTCCCTGGCTCATTTGCCCCATCTCCTCCTCACTCACCTCCCCTGCACTCCACTTCCCCTCCCTCACTCTGTAATGACCAGGAGAAGAGAAGAAAGGTCCCCTCGGCCATCTCCAAGATATGAGCATAGCCCCTTCTACCTTGCTCCCCTCTCCCTTCATGTGCCTGTTCTAAGATCCCCACTTTCCCCTGAATCTAAATGTGTGCTTATTCCTTGCCCAGGACCATCTCCTCGAGCTGCACCGATGAGCTCCGACGAGCTCACCTCGGTCGCCGTTGCCCGAGCCGGATCCAGTCGCAGAAACCGGCCATGTTGCCCGTCGTCAAGGTCATCGCCGTGTACTGCGTCCTCTTCGCCACTCCCCTTCGCCTCCCCATGACCGCAGCTGCGCCCCCAACGCACCCATCACCGCCTAGGGTTTCCCCGTCTGTGCCCCTATCGCGAGATGGACGACGGTCCAGCACCGTCGATCCCGACTTAATCTAACGGCGGGCAGCGGCCGATACCCCTTCGGCCCCCACAGCCGCTGACGGCTGGGCCCCGCCTGGTAGCTTCAAACACACCGCGCGCGCCCCCACCGGAGTAGCTGGGCCGAATTCCCCCTCAGTGGCCCACTTTCCCTCTAGATCTGGCCCGACTAACTTCTTTTCTTTTTCTGTTTTTAATTTCTTTTCTAGATCTGCAGAACTTTCTATTTACTTTAATTCAAAATGAAATCGCACAATGTCCCAAAACCCCCTTATATAAATTTCATCTTGAACTATAGTACATGTTCCAACATTTAGAACCATTTTTGCATCAAAATATTATCTAGAAATTTACCAGTAATAAAAATACAAAAGTGTGTCTTGTCCAGTAAATAATTGTTTATGGGAGAATGGTAAACCCAAATTAAGTAAATCCAATTGTACCTGGTAGGTGTTGTATGTACCTATCTCATGGAATTGGCCTCATGACAAGTGGAGCATTGGTTTTCCTGTAGTAAACATAATAAAACAATCCTTCTCTGTCTTTAGGAAATTCTCTAGGCCAATACATGAAAGGTATGGACCTGATTCTAACTCTCCTGGATGAACTACATCCATATCTACCCAACCCTAGGAGATCCCTAATCAAAAGCCTCTATAGATTAAACCTGGTGAAAAAGACAAGTTGTCTATAAAACTGCCTTTGGGAATTTCCTGAGGGCATTCTGGTAAACATTTTGGCATGATTCCAACTCTCAGTGAACAAGTACATCAATCCCTACCTGACCACCCAAGGAAATAATTTTAGGAGCTCTATAACTTTTCTGGTGTTTTATCTCCTAAAACATAGTCTATTTCACTAGAAAATTATTAAGAAATTAAAGAAAAGTGATAAAATAGTGAAACCACTTTTGTTGGTTTCATATTATCAATACCTATCTGTTAGTATCATGTTTTTACAATGGTATCTTATAGAATAAGTCCTTGGTCCAAAACCCTCTCATCCCTAGTTTCTAGACTATGAAACCCATATGGTCTCCTTCAAATGTTCTAAGACATGCTCCCAATCCTTCTAATCCATTTTCTCAACACCACTACTGAAGTGTAAACTTGTAGTGTCATTGTCTTGCTGTATGGTTTTGATGCTTGAATGCATTGTTTGATTGTGGTCTTGCTTTCTTGCATGTATACTTGGTGACGATGATACTTGCGCTTGCTTTGACGCCGAGAAGAAGAGATCTTGTTATTATTGGTATTGGTATATTATTGGGTATTCTAAGAAGAAGTCCAGGGACATATTTCCATATTGCTGCTCATCAGAAAAGCCACCTTCTTGCTCATAAGCCTTGTCCTACTATTTTACTTACGCATGTTTTGGCTCATATGGTAGTGGTTTGGCTCCTCTGAACTATTACACCTTTGTACTACTAAGTACAACCCCCTTGATGGTACCTACTTGTCCATAGTGGAATAGCTGGTGTAATACACCATACCCCTTTTGGAGACCCTGTTTCAGCCAAAGCAAAGCTAGAGGATGGGAAGACCCCGAAATTTTTTACCAAATGTTTTATGATAAGACCCTGGTGAGGTAGGAACTCCCAAGAGATGTTTAGAAAGAAAAAGGTTTTTTTTTTACAAAATGATGAAGGAAAGCTGGAGGAAAAAGGTCTACAAAAATGCACCCGATTCTTTGCAGTTTAGCTATAACAACTTAACCCTCTGCAACCACATTACTCTGGAATGGGACAGGGCTGGATTTGATGTTTATTTATGTAACATCCCAAAACTCTGGAATCCAAGGTTATTGACATCCAAATCATTAAATTTAGAGTTAACAAAAACTTTTCCATTGAAAATTATTAAAACATTCATATGTGTGTGCATTTAAATTAGGAGTTGATTTGAATTGCCATGATTAAGTGATACATTGATTGAAAAATGATTCTTAGGTGAAATAAACATCATCTAGATCATTCCCAAATAAATACCAAAGAAAAACAAATCAAAATGAATAAAAGAAGCAAATGGTCATTTGTGCCATTTTAATCAACATGCCTACTTTGGATATTCCTAGGACTCAATTCTTAACAGAAACAAATATGGATCTTTGCACCCCTTGCTAGTACATATAGTGATGTACCAAGGCCCACTTTGTTTCACCCCAAAAACTTTCAAACACTAAATTTAAATGGCATTTGAAAATTGAATCTAGTGTAGGTATCAAGATCACACTATTTCAAAAACCACTCAAAGGAACTCCATTTTCAAATCCTAAGCAACTAGAGATGCTCAAGCATGTGATCAACAACTCCACCAAAATTTAGCGTAAAATTCAAAAACTTTTCTCATGCAGCCATTGTGTCGAACACTTGGCAGACAGAAATAAAATGGCCTAACTATTACTGTTTCTAATTAAGTCCTTGTCCCCCATTGCACCCTATCTACTCTCCCTTGTCCCCCTGAGCCCAACCAGACCCTCACCGGCCTATCCCTTGGCCACAACAGCAGTAGAGCACCGCCACATTTTGGTCACCGCCGGCGAAACGTGAGCAAAGCGCTACACACAACACCGTGCCGTTCCAGCACCACCACTAGCTCCGCCTAACCCTACCGCACCTCCCTGACCCTTCCCCAAGCCTAGCCAGGCCCTAGACCACACCCCAGCACTGCTGCCCATTCTCTCTGCGAGCTCGCCAAAGCGCGATAGCCGCCAGCATGCCATAGACTGCCCCTCGACCCAATACCGTGCACGCCGCTCCGCCTCGACCCCAGCACCCTGCCAGACATGGCCGTGCACCGCTACGCGACCCACAATTGTCGTGCGCCGTGTCGAGCACCGCCTCTGTCTCCCAGAGCACGGGACGCTCCCGACCAAACGCCACCGCCCCTAGCTGCGCATTAAAGCCGTAGAGCACCGCCAGGAGGCAAGCCACCGTCCGCCTGTATCAACGTTACCGACGATCTCACCATCGTGTCGCTCGGTCCCCTCGTCGAGCCTATATAAGGACCCCTCCTCAGCCCCATTCCACACACCATTCCACGCACCTCTCACCACTGATCCTTCCCCACCTCTCGCCGGAGCCGCTCGAGCCTTAGTTCACTAGAATTGCACCGGAGGAGCCTGCTATAGAGGAGGAGACGCTCCCGTTGATTCTGTCCACCGTAGCCCCTGCCGCGACCTCGTTTGAGCTCGCCGTCGCCCACTAGTTCGTTTGCCCGCCTCCCCATAGTAGCTGGAGCCCTGGTACATCCCCGGTAGACTCCTGCTGGCTGTTTAGGGTTCGGTCTCGCTTGAGACGAGTCCGTCGTCGACGATGACTAAGAGCCGTCGATCTCTGTTCTAATCATGTGGCCCAGATTGATAGATACCGTTTTGGGTTTTAAGTCTCGCTGAGAAGCGGGGCCAACCTATCAGCTTCCCTCTACGCCACTGAGCGTCACTGGGCCGGCCAATTTTCTTTCCTGCGCTAGCCTACGAATTCACATTTAGGTTTTTCTATTTTAGTTTGAACTCACTTCTGTCCCTTAGTTTAAAAATCAATTCCAGAAGATCTACTAAACCAAATTGAGTGACTGAAATTTTTTTAGGAAGCCTCTGAAAATATCTATCCAAGCCCGTTGGAATTAATTCATTTAGAGTTAGAGATCTCTCCTAGTAAAAATAAGAAGACAGAAGCTTTTGCACATTGCAACATTTTTATAAAATCAACCATGATAGCTTTTGAGTTGATTCCAACTCTCAAAAATCACATTTAACAATACCTATCTGAATATGTAATAATATGAAGGTTTACATGCAGTGACTTTGGACTAGTACCAAAATAATGCTATACAGGCATTTCTAGTCACTTTAAATCATTAATTATTAAACTTAAACTTAATTAAATGTGATCCAACCTTTAAATCACATTCCCATATGTTAGAATATGTGGTGATGACATGTGTCCACATGATCCCATATTTTAATTGGAGAATATTAAATCTTAGTTATTTTCAATGAGTAGAAATTACTTTTCTCAACTAAAAAGAATGAAGCTAGTGAATAAAACCTTGTGATGCTTGTGATGATAATAGATCATCAAATGTATGCCTAAGTATGCTAAGTAGCCTCGTTTAGTATTGTTTGGTGATTGTGTATCCCATATGTATTTATAGACGATAGTACCGACCAAGCTTTCGAGGAGGAGGAGTTCTACCCGGAAGAAGAGGAAGAAAACTTAAGCAAAGACATTAGGCATGCTTTGGTTACACCACTTTAACTAGTACCTACTCCATGTTTTTACTTTCAACCTTTTAATTTCTTTACTTTACCAAAGTCCTTTACTTGTTTTGAAGGTAGCATAAAAAGTATAAAACTTGACCTATCTAGATAACTTTAGATTACATTCTATGGAATGAGATTGATCTTAGCATCCCACCTTAGTGAACACTCTTAACTTAGTAGCTTAGAGTTAGATCAAAACTTGAGTCACTTTAGATGGGAACACTTGGTGAAAATGAATTGTGAAAACCTTGGAATGATGAGTCATTCTATTGAGATGTTTTGACATGTGTTGAGAAACACAAATGGTTTGTGATGACGAAAATATTGAGGCATGAGCCTTAACCCTTTTAAAAAAACTGATGGTTGGATTCGGATGTGATACCATTCCAATTTTACCGTACAACCACAATACCTGAATTGGGTAAGGCTTAGCCAGAAGTTTATATGCATTAGTATTAGTCCCTCGCAGGAGAGGTTTGAGCTGAGCCTACCTCTCAATGTTGTCCACCTTTGCAGTGCCCAAGATGACAGATGGTCATGGTTGGGAGGCCATGCTCATAGGAGAGGTGCTTATACTAGAGTGTGTAAAGGAAAGGTTATGTTTGATTATCTGCATACTAAGTATGATGATTCAGGGTTATGACTGACAGATGTATCGAATCTTGTGGTGAAAGTGTACCACCTCTGCAGAGTGTCAAACTATTCGAATAGCCGCGTCCACGGTTATGGACAGTTGGAGTGGCCATACTGTTCCGTTGTCAGATGTTTTCAAAATGACTTGTGATATAAATGATGAATTTTGACTTGACCACAACAGAGTTGTGACTATGATACTAGCTTCCCAACTTAAGTGATTCTAGAACTTTATTTTATCTTTCTTTGTTTCTGAACTCAGCTTAGGTTTCAAACATAACCTTAAAAATAAACATAGAATTAGCATTTCCTCGTAGCACTATCTTACTTGTTCGTGGTAGTTTGCGAGTACTTAAAGAGTATTCATGGCTTTTGGCACTGGCTATTCCTATGGCCAGACTATGAAGGAGACTACCAAGATGACGGCCAACAGGACGGCTATGATAACTAGGACTATCTGCCTTCGTCAGCATTGCATGTGCCCCTGAAGATGGACCCAAACACTACGCTTACTATTTATTCCGCTGCTTGTTGTATTAAGACTGGATCATGAGATCCTTTATTCGTGTAAGACCTTATATTGGTTTGTAATGGATGATGTACTATGATATCCAATCTGTTATGTCTCGCAAAAATGGTAAACCTGGGATTGCGATGTATGACATAACAGGCATCTGGGATTAAAAATCCGGGTGTTGATAGTTTACTCTGGTATAAGCTGCCTCGCAACAACTACAGGGGATAAAAATCCCTGGAGGGTGGGCCTTCTCACGTAAGGGTCCATGTGGTACATCGACCTGGAGAAGGAACGGAGGGTCTACGGACCTCCATGCGTTACTATGAGCCCCTCATTGAAAGCGCACATTCGGGAAGTGGAAAAAGCGCTATGGTTGGTTGTGCACTATATAGGACGTCTCGGTGTTGAGGGGAACAACACTAATAGGGTACGCACTTATATTGGAGTGGGCATCCGGAGAGTCTTGATCGGTTACTCGACCCACGATCGGTGTAGATCAGGATAGTGTACCCGGATGGTGTAGGTAAAGTGTACAACCTCTATAGAGTGTAAATCTATTCGAATAGCCGTATCCACGGTCATGGACGGGTTGGACAAACTTCTGTAGAGCGGTGGTGGTTTTGTTTTCAAAAAGGATTTTGGAAAAGAAATGGCTTTGAAAATGTCTTGACCATGGAATGGTCATAAAGCAGAAAGGTTTTGACCAGGGGATGGTCGGAAGGAGGAGAAAGGAGTTTGGTCATGGGACGACCTGAAGACAGGAACAAATGGGTGACCTAGTCCTAATGTTTTCCAAAACTTTTCAAAAAGGTTTCCAAAATGCTTTATAAAAGTTTTCAACAAAGTTATGTAGATGCTATATCTACAAGAGAAAATATTTGAGAAAAGAACCTCTCTTGAAGCCCTCCTACTACCACAGCCATATTGCATATCCTCTTGTTGTTATTATCTTCTTGAGGTGGTTTGCGAGTACATTCAAAGTACTCACTTGCATTGTCTCTGGCTATTAACTTGGTCAGATATCAAGAAGAGGATGAAGTTGATGGCTATGTGAGCTAGGACGTCCTCCCAGTCGGTTGCTTGTAGGTTGAGGCATGATTGAGCTCTGCGCGTGATGGTGTTCCATTGTTGAAGATGGTATAGCCATAACGACATTTATGTAAGTCTTGTAATTCGGTATATCTCGAATGTTGTAATGATACTTGTTGGATATGTTCCACAGCTCACTGATCATGGGAACATGGATATATATACATAACATTGATTTATCAGATGATTAATCCGGGGCCCACAGATGTTATAGCAATGTAAACATAATGACTTTGATCGTAATGCTATACTTCGGATGAATGTTCATCACATCATTTCACAAATGTTGTGACCTTGTTATTAATAACATCCAATGTCCATGATCAGGAAACCTTGATCATCTTGTTAATCAATGAGCTAGTCTGGAAGAGAGGCATAACTAGGAACCCTTTTTGTTTATTAAACACACATGTATTGACGTTTCCTTTCAATACATTTATAGCATGCAAAATAAACATCTATCATATACAAGGAATACATAATAACAACTTTAGTATTGCCTCTCAGGGCATATTTCCTTCACTATGAGGGTAGTTCCATATTTGTTTCATGTGTTGTTTTAGCTAGATGGTGGGACCCACGTTATAAATATTTGGAACTAGTACATTGTGGGCTCTTGCTATATTTTATACCAAAGCCAAATTTACCTTTACGTCAGATTTGGCAATGGCAACATTGTGGGTGCCCTTGGACAAGCCACAAGCTTATGGGTCACCCTTAAGAAAATTTCCTTAAGTTGAAGCTCTACTATGTATTTACATATATGGTCATCTATAAGGAGTACTTTTTGCTTGTGGACACCCTTATGGACAACATAGTGGAGGCCCTAGGTGAACTTTTGCCATAATATGGGTCCCACAAAGCTTGTGGAAGTAGCTATAACATCACCTATGTATAAGGTGAACTTTTGCCATAAGATGGGACCCACACAACTTATAGAAATAGCTAGTACAATGTATAAGGTCGAGTTCACGTTAAGCTAGGACCCACATGTTTGTTAAAAATACACCAAGCAAGAGAGAGAGGAGAAAGTAAAATAATTGTTTATTGCTTATGGACAACCCATAAGCTTGCAGGTCACCCTTAAGGAAATTCCACTAAAGTGAACCTCTATTATGTATATGGATAGGCTTATGGACTACTTTTTGGCTTGTGGGTAGAGAACATAGTGGATTCCCTGGGCACCCACAATGTATAGCCAAATCTAGTTCCAAAATAGATATTTGGCTTTTGGAACTAGTTCCATACGTTGCATTGTTAGTTCCAAATCTGAGAAAGTAGGGAATCGGGGTAACTCCATGCGCCGATGCCAAATTCCAAGTAGTACTACTCTATCTGATCATGTGGCAGTGCACTGCTTCTGTATCGTGCGATGGGGAGAGAGAACACCCTTTACTATGTTGTTTTATTCTGTGTAAGGCCCACTATGCAGATATTTGGCAAGACCAACACTGTGGAGCTAATGCCAAATTTGCCTCCCATGCTAAATAGTGTTGTGTGTCAGATTTTGCAACATCAACGCTGTGGCTGATAAAGTGAACTTACCTATAAGCTGGGACCCATATGTCTGCAAAAAGTATACAGATGCAAGAGAGAGAGGAGAGAGTAAATAATTTTATATTGCTTATGGACAAGCCACAAGCTTAGGTGAAGCTCTACTATGTATGTGGTCATCCATAAGGACTAATTTTTCCTTATGGACAATATAGTGGATGCCCTAATATAGATCTTGTTCCGTGAAAAATGAAAAACAGAGCTCGTCCATGCAAATAAAATAGTACTACAGAGCTCGTCCAGTATAACCCGTACCCTAGGCGTCTAGTAGAGTCAGGCCGGTCACAGGCTCCTCCAAATTAACTACTCTGACTGTCTAGACGTCTACTGGTACTAGGGAGTAGGGAGTCGGCAGGTCACTGTCTCCTTGAAATGCAGCTGAGGAGCGCATGCTCGTGTTGATTAATCCATCTTTTGCCCCCTTGCATATTCCCCCACCCCCTCCATGGCATCTTCCCTTCTCTTCCCGGTGTCTTCCCCTTCCGCACCACGCACCGCCGCAGCCACCATATGCCACTTTTAGATTCTCTTCCTCATGTCACTCAGGTAGTTGCCACCCTCGATTCCCCTCTCTTCCGAAACTCCAATCAATGAAATACAGACACTGCCTTGCGATGGCGTCAGCGAGGAAGAACAGTGAGCATGATTCTGAGCTTTTTCATGACGTGTTTACCGAAGGCCCTTTGAAGAACTCATAACTCGATGTGACGTCATCACCACCACCAGCCCAATCGGTTCGTCCAAACTTTTTCTTGAATCTGTGAAAGCTAGTGCAACTCTGGATGCTTCAATGCCATTTTGTTTCCCATGTGTTCTTCATTCGCCCCTGACGAAGGGACCGCTAGATTTCTTACATTACTTCAAAATTGATAGCCTCCCGTGCAAGCTGTCACTGCTGGACAGGTTCTCCTCCGATGTTATGGTACCAGGCTATACTTCTGGGCAGTGGGTAGGCACCAGTGGAGATTGGATTGCCATGGCTAGCTTCAGAGGCAAGTTGGAGCTTTGCTACGTGTACACTCGTCGCAAGATTCCTCTCCTAGCATTGTCGTTCCAAGAAACCGACCAGCCAACCACGTTCTTGTTGTATAATGATCTTCCAGCTGTAATGTAGAAGATTGCTATTTGCCACGTTCCCACAGCTGCTAGGAGATATAAAGATTTCTCGCTTGTTGCAGTCTTCAACGTGAAAATTGCCATCCTTCATGGCGGTGATGATGGATGGACAGTTTTTCCACTTCCTCTTACCACACCCTAAGCCCTTACAGTTACAATGATGGAATTACCCACGACAGACTGGTGTTCGCCACAGCTCTGTATGGCAACGTTAATGCTTGGGATCCTCTGCATCCTGGTAAATATTCCTTCATATGTAGTGTACTAGCTTAATTACTCATGTGCCCAAGCTATTGTACAGAATTGACATAGGGAGTGTTTCGTTTAAATGAAAATACGAGTAGTTATTTTAGACTCTATGAACTATACAAATCATAGTTTTTCCATAGGATTTTTTCTTATAGCAGTTGTTTGATTCTTCGGATTGAATTATGCATAGTAGATTTTTCAGGATGTCTTTTAATTCATTCAATAGGAATTTAAGATATACTTGAAGCTCCTGAAAAGAATCCGTTCAATGGTTTTTCCGTGCAATCTAATCCAACACAACCCCAATCCTGCAGGAGTATAAATGGACATGCAAATGTAAAATCATGTGTCTTTCCTATGCTATATTTTCTGCATTTGCACGGGTTTTCACCAAGTTCCCCTGCAAATGAATCGGTCAATTATCTTTGCCTTTTTTAGACAAAACAAGCCAAAAATTGCCCTTCTTGTTCAAAAAAAAGATGAGTCCATTCTCTAGGAAATTTCTGTATTATATAATGCTTTGTTTCCTTTGTACGATTCTAGGCCGTAGTTGTTTTTCCTATGTTCGAGCTACTTTGCATGCAGTTCAATTGGATGGAATTTTTTTAGTAGGATTCACTATATCATGCTTCCGGAATCATAAGTTAACGCATTCTGCTACCTTTTCAAGGTCCTGTGCTAGTCTTGGCATGACCAGCTCCCGCGGACGAGTTGGTGGATTCATTTCTTAATGCTACTAGAGACGAGCACGACTACTTTTTTGGTTTTTGGTGGTTAGTAAGATCTGCATATGGTTCTAGACTTCTTCATATATATATATACGCTTGGCACTTCTTCTGATCCCAGCTGTTTTACTTGTCATTGGAGCCATCGTACTGATGCTGCTCATCCTCGTGTTGTACACTGCGGTCGCACTATCTCCACTTATACTTCCGGGTTTGGCTGCTTGGTGTTCTCAATGAACACTGGTCAGGTTGATCAAGCTAATCCATGGGAAAGGATTGCTGACCTTGGATCATATTCTCTTTTCCTTGGAGTGAACTATCTGATTATCATGCGAGTAGGCGGTGCATATCTTACCTCAGGTTATCTGACGAGAAGCAACTGTGTCTACATCTTACCAACTGCAGCATGGCTTTCCAAAGAGGCACAACCTGAATTATGCCGCTTCAGTCTTAGTGGTAAAGACAGCGGTGTTACTTCTTAAATCAATGTCCTTGAGGGAATTAGTAACCCTCGCTTCTGGACAGGAACGGTGAAGCATCCGCTTTGGTTCGTACCAACCTTCGCGAACGCCATCGATTGGAACCGGCCTCATGCTTAACTAAGAAACAAGACATGTTGCTATAGTACGTAATGATGCAATCCATATGTAATAGTTGGTACGACAAGTAGAGAAATAGTTCTCGACCATGTCGAACTGTTTATTTTGTTTGGTTGTCTGAAGTCATCGGCTTTCAACTTGTTGGTCTCCTATCTGTTGAAACATATCCTTGTATTGTTACTATGTTTATTTACTCGTATGAACTTGACTATATTTTTTTGGACCTTTAGCATAATGCACTTTAGTCCGCCGATTCTAGAGTTCTTTTAGAAATTATGGAAATTTTAGCATCAATAGGATGTTACGGACCACATGCCATACACTTGAACAATCACCTCAATGCTTGTGTAAGGGTCGTAATCTATGAAAACGACCTTGGCTTGAACGATTATAACCTCATGCACTAGTCTTTGGTTAAGCTGATATGACGAGACCATATTTTTTAGAGATTCATTTTATCTTATCTTACCACTATATAGTGTATGGTTAACTTTCAACATTAACCTTTGTATAAAGACTAGCAAATTCCAACATTGCTAACCCTCAAATCTTCTTTTCCATTCTAGCATCTACTCACTCTGTTCCATAATATAAAATGTTTTATCTTGTGTGAAACGAATGTATCTAGACGACTTTCAGTGTGTGGTTCACTCTGAACCTACACACTACTTTTAATGTGTAGTAAAAGATGTCTAGATACATTTTTTCACAAAAGCTAAACCATCTTATATTTTGAAAAGGAGGAAGTAGGAGATTCTATTGATACTCCCTCCAATCCAAATTAATTGATTTAGATTTGTCTAGAAAGATCCGTATCTAGACATATTTTAGTGCTAGATACATCCATATCTAAATGAACCTAAGTCAGGTAATTTGGGTCAGAGGGAGTACTAGACTTTAGCACAGTGAACGCTATGCACAAGTACAAGAACCAAATATACACCCGATACTTTATGGAAGCGGCTCGAAAATATAATTATTTTCTCAGCTTTACCTAGAAATACTTTATGGAGTAGTACAAATTTATATTGTGATGATATGGCATTCTACTAGACAATGTTGACGTGCTAGACTAGCTAGCTAATTACTACTAGTAAAGTTTCCTCGATGCTACTAAAGTAGTACTAGACAATGTTGGCGTGCTACACTAGCTAGCTAATAATTAAAGTCTCCTCGATGAAGTTGCGCCCATGCAGCAGAAGACTGATGAAGGAACACGCAAAAAACTCCTCGTTCAAAGAGACATACCGTCTTCCCCATTTCCGGTAGTATTTGGTATCGTATCCAATGCGCGCATCACTCATTTTACTCGCCATCTCGCCAGTAGCATCGGTCCTTCCAGGCCGCCACCCCTCTCCTCCAAAACCTCCCAACAGTCATAGATTGATCCGCCTTGCCCCCAAACCAGCGAGACACGATTGAGGATTCAGGGCCCAACCGGTGGTACGTCGGATGGAGCAATGTCGGCGCCGACGTGTTCGACAAGATCGCTATGTATATGGACACTACCAGTGCAGTCCGGCTAGCCACATGCTCCAAGGAGTTGAACCTCCGAGTCACCAACGGAAAAGGTAGCAGATGCCCCAACAACGGTTGCGGTACATTGGTCGTGTACCGTCAGGTCCACAACCACAAGATTGCGTGCGTGAACGGCTTTTGCAACTGCATGGAGGATGGCTGCATTTTCGTCGCCTCACCGGCGGCGCTCCTCGCCCACCTCTGTGAAGCTCACTCGATGAGGGTGCATAGTTTCCGCTATGGCAAAACACGCAGGTACTCCTCTAAGCCTCTATTGATGATACTATACCTCCAATATATGATGATGACAATGATGAATATGATATTTTCAGTCCACATACTATTGAGGAGAAAATTAATTATGATTACAATATGCCTCCTATATTTGATGATTATGGTGATGAGGATAATAATGATAGATATTTTGTTGAATTTGCTCCCACTACGATTAATAAGAATGACTATGCTTATAGGGAGAGTATTAATTATTTTATGTATGTGGCTCATGATAATAATGTTTTATGTGATAGTTATATTGTTAATTTTATTCATGATGCTACTAAAAGGTATTATGAGACAGGGAAACAAGGTTTTATGTATCTCAACGATATTAAGTTTCCCCTCTTTATGTTGAAAATTTTGAAGTTGCACTTGTTTTGATTTCCTATGCTTGTTGCTTTGTGCTTTCATGACTTGTTTCAATACAAGATTATTTTTCATAGGAAGTGGGTTAGACTTAAATTTGTTCCATATTTCCTTCTTGATGCTCTCTTTTACTATAATTCATATTTCTTATGTGGGCATCATCGAAATTATCGTGCCTCGCTCAAAGGCGTTAAAGAAAAGTACTTCTTAGGAGATAACCCAATAGTTTTCTTGAGTCTTGGAAGTTATTACTTCTATAATAACCTCTCCTTATCTTTTTCTTATTTGATTTATTTTCCAAGAATAACCTCTAACGAGAGGGAAGTAAGATTTGGGGAAGTGCTGTCCCGAAACAGATTTTTGTGCTTCACTTTAACATTCGTGAAACATCTCTGTATGTAGGATTGAGCTGTAATTTTCTGAATAAATCCCCCAGGTTGTTAGCTAACTTTCTTTAGTTCAACACTTTTTGATTTGAGCAACATGAGGTCTTCGAACAAATTGGTTCTCACCTGCTCGTGTGTTTTGACAGATTTCTGCCTTTATTTGCATTTGCCTCTTTATCGATTTCTTTTTGGGTTCTTTTTGGTGAATTGAGCTTTTTGAGGGAATTGCTACAGTAGATTGGGTTTTTAATGAAAATTTTGCTGTTTTAAAACTAGACCCCAAAGGTTTATTATCTTTTGAATGCACTCATGTTGCTAATGAAGATTGTGTGAAGTTTTGTATGAAGGAAATTTTCAGGTGTAGGGAAAGAATGATGTAATGACATGAAGAATGGACAAAATCTCAAGCTTGGGGATGCCACCTATGTCAGCCCAATAAATATCCAAGAAGTACAAGCGTCAAAGCTTGTGGATGCCCAAGGCATCCCCTTCTTCATCAATAAAAATCTCAGGTTTCTTCCAAACACTTCATTTTTATTGTTTCATGCACAGTTGTATTATTCTTGGAGCGTCTTTCATCTTGTTTTTTGTTTTTTTGCTTAGTTTTCTTAGTATGCTTGAATAAAGTGGTTGGAACCCCTCATTAATACATTAGTTTTCAAATAAGTTGGTTTGGATTGGAAAAGAGTAGGAAAGTTCATGCTTAAGTGGTATAAAAGGAGTCTTGTTTTCGACTGTGGCTTAGACTTTGTCATGTCATGCTTGATATTGTTTTGGCTTTATGCTTAGTGATTATTTCTGTAGCATGACTAGTTACAAATAATTGAGATTGCTTAATGTTCCTCGAAAGAATCATGCATTGTTTTAGCATATTAAAGCATAGTATTGTGGTATTCTCCTTTAACGCTTTATTTGGGTTGATTTGGCGCATGCTCACACCATGCTAAGACTATACCAAGTCACCATAGCCTCTATGATCATTTAGTTTTCGACTAGTAATATGAATTTATGCTTTAATTAATAATGTTTTGTCGCTTTGCATGATTATGGCCATTATTGCTCTCTTAGTTGGTCGCTCCTATTCTTTTCCTAGCCTCCATACCAAGTATGAGTACCACTCATGCATCCAACTCCAAATAAAACCAAGTTATTCAAAAGAGTCCACCATACCTACCTATTAGCATTTGCTATTCCAAGTAAATTCATGTTTTTATCTACATTTCAAATTAAACTTGTTATGTGAAATATAGTGATTAAAGCTCTAACAAACTTGATGGCACACTTTACTTTTCTTGCCCCTAATAAACTTGAACCATTGTGTCATCTATGTTGTATATACTTGCACTTATACGTTGGGATTAGCCGAAGCATGCTGTCATGGGGAACGCTTTCAACATTGCACTTGTACATTGTACCCAATTGATATCATGCTCTTTTGTTTATGGATGTCGGTGTGAAATGAAAGGGGAGCTTGTAAGTCCATGGAGTTATGTATGTGTGTTAGAGAAACGCCTGGGTGGCTGGTATAATCCATGCCTAATCATGGTGGAAACCTGCAGCGTAACCATAATGAGCAATCTATGAAGCATTCTTCCTATAAAAAAAGAGATAGAGATTCAGAAAAAAAGAAAAAAAGATGAGAAAAGAGGAAAGAGAAAAAAGCACCATTTTCCCGTGGTAAATAAGAAGATGCTGAGTTGCTTATTGTCTGCTTGCCTTTCATTTTGATATGGGGATTCTTCCGTATCATCAGGCAAGGGGTACCCCGATGGCGGTTCTCTATGATACGCATGTACTTACTATGACAAGAACTTACTATGGGCTCCCCGGATTAATCATCCGAGAAAAATCCCTGTTATGCATACATCCATGTTCCCATGATCAGTGAGCCGTGGAACATAACCGACAGGTACCATTACAACATCCGAAACATAACGAATTACAAGACTTACACAAATGCCATTATGGCTACATCACCATTAGTAGCGGAACATCGCCAAGCGTAGATCCCAATCGTGCCTCAACCTACAGGCAGCTGACTGGGAAGACGGCCTAGCTCGTTGGACGTCACCTGAATCTTCCGAAGTCGAAACTCTGAAAGTCTGGCCAAGTAAATAGCCAGGGACACATCCGTGAGTACTTTTGAATGTACTCGCAAACCACCAAGATAAGTGAAATAAGGAAATGCAATTCTGGCTGTGGCGAGATAGCTCTATCCGGAGTTCCTTTTGAAAAGCTTACTCTAACTTTTGAGGTTATGGCATCTCCATATCTTTGTTGAAAAAGAGTTTTGAAAACATGCTTAAATTTATAAATCAAGACATCTCCATATCTTTGTTGAAAAAGAGTTTTGAAAACAGTTTTTTAGTAGAAACCCTTTTTAAACATCTTCGACCCCTCGGGTCAAAACAAAGCTTTCGAACTCGGGTTCCGCCGGAACCTTCATCCTCTTCGTCCTTGTGTCCCACACAAGCACAGTCTGGGTACTCCTAGACAACACCTTTACAACCGTCCTTGACCATGGACATGGCTATTCGAATAGGTTATACTCTGCAGAGTTTGCGCACTTTCCCCACAAGAATCAATACATCCGCCGGGATACAACCACGGCCCACTACCACTGTAGATGGGGGTCCGGATACTCAAACCTCACCTTTCGCTTGTCAACCCTAGCAAAGGCATGCTTTTCCTCTTGGGTTTGTTCTCCCCGGCAACGAGTATGTGGCTCCCAGCCATAGTCCTGCCTTCCGTACACGCGCATACCCAAGCCGCAACTTGGCGTGTACCTTAAATCTGGTGACTCCACTTCCTTCTGTACTCCAAGTCATACCGTCCGCGGGAGACCCAATTGTTGCACCGGCCTCCTGCTAGTTCAGGCTCACTCTTGCCGAAACAAGCAACATGCTTCAGATCCTTGATCTGGTGGCACTGATGACCCACAAGTATAGGGGTGTATCGCAGTATTTTCGATAAGTAAGAGTGTCGAACCCAACGAGGAGCAGAAGGTGCTGGCTAGTGGTATGGATTAGGAATTCTCTGCAAATACTTAGCAAATGGATTTTTAGGTGTTTTTGCTAAAGCAAGTAAACAAAGTATGAGTAAATAAAAGACAGTAGGAATAAATGCAGCAAGTGGCCCAATCCTTTATGCAGCAAAGGACAAGCCGGTTGTATTACTTAAGATGACCAAACGTTCTCGAGGACACATGGGAAGACTTCCAAGTGCTTTCGCTTCAGATAGTTGATTAATCTTCTTTAGCTTGCTAAGTGTTGTGTGGGTGAACCTGTCCTAATGTACCGACCTTCCTAGGACTAATACATACTTGTGATTATACCCCTCGCAAACATCCGTAAGTACAAGAAACTAATTAATGTAGAAACCAAACCACAACTTTAAACTCTAAGACCCTTACGTCCCTTGTGCAATGGTTTCCTAACGGGGGTTTAGGTTTCTGTCACTCCGGCAACCCCTACGATTAGTTGCCAAATACACAATGCATTCCCCTAGGCCCATATAGGTGAAGTGTCATGTAGTCGACGTTCACATGACACCACTAGAAGAAGTACACCACAACTTAAATAAAAATCTATTGAATCTTTCTCAACACAACTCCACTACTAATAACATGACTTCTCCCATGTCCTCAAGAACAAAACGAACTACTCACAAGACATCTTATGGATCATGATCAGAGATGGAATAATGATGTATAAAAATCTGAACATAAACAATAATTCAACGGTTCACTCAATAGCATCAACTACAAAGAGTAATCAACACCGGGAAAGTTCCCCTATGAACTATGCAAGATTCAACCCAATTGTTACAGCAATATGGAGATGGTGATGAGGGTGCTGATGGTGATGATGGTGGTGATGATGATGATGATGATCCCGATGAAGTCCAGCTTGATGGTGGTGTTAATGGCGACGATCTCCCCCATCCGGGAAGGAATTCCCCCGGCAGAAATCTGTCTGCCGGAGAGATCTTTCTCTCTCGGTGTTTTCCGCCCCGCAGAGGCGGTGGAATCTTTCTGTGGTTGCTCCTCGAGTCTTAGGGTTTCGGGAGGATGGTATACGCTAGAGGGGAGAGCCTGGAGTGGAACAGGGAGGCCACACCACCTGCTGGCACGGCTTAGGGCTGCCCGCACCAGGGGGTGGTGTGGGCCCCCTGTGGCCCATCTCCAGCCCCCCATCTGACTTCCTTCGTCTTCTGGAAAAATAGGATTTTCCGTATACTTTCCCGGATTTTCTGATCTTCGCGAATTTTGCCTCCAAACAGCACCTTTTCCATCAGAATCCTGACTACAGTGGTCCATGCTCCAAAAGTCATCAACCATGCAAAAACAGATGAAATAACATAAGTATCACCTCTCAATACGAAATATATCAATGAATAACAGTGAATTATGACATAGAATAGTGATGCAAAATGGACGTATCAACTCCCCCAAGCTTAGAATTTGCTTGTCCCCAAGCGAAACTGAGCTCAATAAACATGGCCTCAGGTTTATGGAGTGAAGAGTCGATAAAGGAATACGAACAAGAAGCATCACATTCATCAATACATAGATCATAATAGAAGACAACTCACTATTATATAATTCAACTTGCAATAAGTAAAGGAAACACAATAAAGATACATAAAGTGAATCATAATTGGTAATGGCAAACTTATCTCTTGGTCGAACAATAGTTGATAATTTGCTGGAGTTCACAAATAGCTGGTTTTCAATGATAGCTTTCAAAGTAGTAAACATCAAGATAATAACAATGTGCAAAACAAGGAACATAAGAAACATGATTGAATAAATCATCATATGAATGAATGAAACACAACAACTCAAAATACTTGCTGAGATAGAAGGGAATAGGTTTACTAACTCAACTACAAAGTAAAAGAAAGGCCCTTCGCAGAGGGAAGCAGTGATTGCAAGTCTCATAAAGAGCTTACTAGCTTTTAGCTCTCATTGCCCTATCATAGGAATCTTTTGGTGATTAAGGTTAAAGTGACACAACTAAGAGGATATGCTTGACAAGTTATAAATTGAAGTCCCATGCCCCTTACTTATGAGTACCGAACCTCATGCTACTCAACTTCAGTCACGAGCAAGCTCTTGTCATTGTAAATACATGTGTATCATTGAGAACCGCCAACAGGGTACCCCTTGCACATGACACAGGAGCTATCCCATAATCAAAGTGACAAGGCAAGCAGACAGTGAGCATCTCAGCTATCTTTTTATTTGCTATTGGCATAGGTTTTTATTGAGGATGCTTCATAGAATGATCACTATAGTTATGCTGCAAGTTTCCACCATGATTAGGCATGGCTCAGGCTAGCGGCCCAGGCGTTTCTCTAACACACATATAAACTCCATGATCTTACAAGTTCCACTTTTATTTCACACCACTAGGATCCATTAGCAAAAGAACATGATATCAACTAGGTACAAAGTACCAAATGAAGTGTTGAAAGCGGTCCCCATGATACATGGTTCTGCTAACTTCAACTCATAAAGCGCAAGCATATACGCAACAAAGAAGGACCCAATGGTTCAAGTTTATTAAATGCAAGAAAGTAAAGTGTGCCATCAAGTTCGTGAGATCTTTAATCACTACTTTTCACATAACAAGTTTAATTTGGGAGGTAGATAAAACAAGAATTTACTTGGAATAACAATAATGCTAATAGGTAGGTATGGTGGACACAAATGGCAAATGTTTTGGTTTAAAGGAGTGGATGCACGAGAAGAATTCCCTCTCAGTACAGGTTTTTGGCTAGCAAGGTTGGGTAGCAAGTATAAGAGTTGAAGGAAACAAACAAACATACAAGCGATAAAGACGAACATGCAATCTTCCTTGGAAGCACAAAAGATCTTAACTAGAGAATACTAAACTTATGAGCAAATCAAGAAAGAAAGATGATGGAATTTTTTCTTTAGAGTACTTTTATCTTTGTTCATTCAACTCTCAAAAATAGTGTTGCTACTGACCGATCCAGGTTTGCCAAAACCAACTAAATTAACTCAATGATCCCAAAGTGATACCAATACTAACAACAAGATCAATCATATAACCACGAATTGAAAACTAATATCAGCTATGCAAAAGATTAAATGATAGAACTTCTCATTAATAATCCATAACGGCAACACACACCAAGGGATATATATCTAACGAGAGAGGGGACACTTCCATAATGCAAACCATACTACATAATAACTCCTCTATTCATAATATGACTCTACTAATAAGGTAAAAAGATAGAAGATAGTGATGTGATACCGCGGCACTCCCCCAAGCTTGGAACAAACTAGGGGGATGCCAAACCTGATGACGAATTACTCCTTAGGTGGTGGTGGTATTCTCTTAGTTGACGTGAGGAAATCTTCCAGCATCTTGCGAAGCCTATTATTCTCCCATTGAAGCATGTCCACCTTGCTCCTCAAGTCTCGATACTTATCGTAGAACTCCCTAGTGACGCGTAGGGCTTCCGTTGATGCAGGGCATGAGACTAAAGGTACCAGCACCTGCCTAGGGTCTTGGAGATCTTCCTCCATAGGCTCCTTCCCCTTATCCTTGGCGGACACCATTGTGCTTCTAAACTTTCAAAGAATATGTCCTGGTAGAAACAGATCGAAACAAAAAACACGACGAAAACACGATATATGAACCTCGAGGGATCCGGGGGTTATATATTATGAAGTTTCATATCAAAAGGAAGGTACTGGGAGAAAACGAGCCGGAGGCGGAGTCCGGGGTGGACTCACCACCTGGTGGCGCGGCCAGGGGAGGGCCCACACAATAGGATGGTGTGAGCCACCCTGGTTCCTTTTCTGTCCCTTTTTCGCTTCGTAGCTTCTCTTATTGACTGAAAACTGCAAAAATATAGTTGGATTGTATTTTCGCGGAACTTTCCTTCCCAGAACTGTTACCTATTTGAAAACAGACTCTGTAGGTCTCTGAATTTGGTATCTAGTAGATTCTTTCGGAGTCGTCACTTGAATAACATCAATATCTTCATCTTCATACACTTATTACTTGAGTCATAAACACTTTCTCTTCCTTATTACACCATTATCTCCACTTCCTGGAAATTTCTTTCACACAAAACTTCACACAATTCTCATTAGCAACATTAGTATAAGTGAAGTGAAAAAACCTTTTGAGCTCAATTTCAACTTAAAACCATCAAAACTTAAGCTACTGTAGCAACTCCTTCCGAAAACCCAAAAAGAATTCAAAAAGAAAGTCGAATAAAGAAGCAAATGCAAGAGTGGCAAAATCTGTCAAAACAGACCAGCAGGTAAAGATCAATTTTTTAGAAACTCTTCTGTTGCTCAAATAAAAAAGTGCAAAACTAACGAAAGTTAAATAACAACCTGGGGAAGAAGCACAAAAAATTACAGCTCAATCCGACGTACAGAGATCTCTCACGAATATTTATGCTGATGCACAGAAATTTGTTTCAGGACAACAACTTCCCCAAATCTTACTTCTCTCTCATTAGAGGTTGATCTTGACACAAAAACCAAACAAAAAGGATAAGGATTGGTTATTACCGAAGTAATAACTTCCAAGACTCAAAGAAACAAAAACAAACTGAAATCAAAAACAAATTGGGTTGTGTCCCAAAAAGCTCTTTCTTTATAGCCATTAAGATGGGCATTATAATTTTGAAGATGCTCACACAGGAATATGAATTGAAGTGAAAGAGAGCATTAAGAAGCAAACACACACACACATTTAAGTCTAACCCACTTCCTATGCAAGGGGATTTTGTAGACAAACAAGTTGTTGAAACCAGAGGCTACAAGCATAGGAAGGCAAAAGAAGTGCAACATAAAAACTTTCAGCATAAAACGAGGAAACATGATATTATTGAGATGCATAAGAACACTTTTTCCTCTCTCATAATAACTTTCAGTATCATGCATAAACTTAACAATATAGCTATCACCAGGATCATCGTAACAATGATCACTTATCCTAACAGAAAACACAGGAATACTAGCTCTCATAACACTACTATGTGAAACAATATTGGAGGTATCCTTACAAAGGATAGTGTGTCCATCTTCTTTATATTTAGTAACAAAGTCTTTCACATTTGCTATTATAGGTTCATCAACCCTTTGTTTATCAGGTTCAACAACTTTTCTTGTACTTTCATTAACCATAAGCATAGAATGTTCCTTTATCTTAACTGGGAAAGGCATTTTCTCAATATAAGGTTTAGGTAACACATGATTAGCTGTATAAACTTCAGTATTTCTTGCAGGAACACTCTTAACAATATCTTTATAAGGTTCATGATACTTATTCCACTTCTTTTTAGGCACTTCAATGTAAGAAGCAAAAGCCTTAAAATAAGAAGCAATAGCTTGAGAGTCTAGACCATAAGCATTTTTAATATTTTGAAAGTCATCAGTTCCCATAAAAGATTCAATGCATTCATAATCATAATTTATACCTGCCTTTCTACCTTTGTCGTTCTCCCAAGCGTCAGCATTATCTTGAATACGGTCCAGAAGATCCCATTTAGCTTCTTCTTCCATGCGAGTGAATGATCCATCACAAGAAGCATCCAAAAAATCCTTGTCATGTAGAGGGAGCCTTCCATGAAAGTTATTGATAATAATATTGTTGGGGAGCTCATGAATAGGACATTTGAGAATTAGTAACTTCAATCTCCCCCAGGCTTGAGCTGTACTCTCTCCATCAAGAGGCCAAAAGTTGTCTATTTGATTCCGATCTTTATGAATCTCACTAGGAGGATAAAACTTTGAATAAAAGAGAGGCACTATTTCCTCCCATTCCAGAGCATGACCATTCTTCAGCAGCTTATACCATTCCTCATCTCTTCCTTTGAGCGATAATGAGAATAACTTCTGCTTAACTTGATCTGTAGTAGTTCCTGCACACTTGAACAACCCGCGTAATTCATGTATAAAGAGTAAATGATCACCGGGATGGACAGTTCCATCCCCAACATAGTAGTTATCCATAACACGATCAATAATTCTTGTAGGTATTTTGAAAACATCATTCTCAGCTGGTGGTGGCTTATCTACTACCTTAGTAGTGGTAGTAGCGTTACCAAATAAGAAACTCAGTGAATTATCCATAACGAAAATAAAGAAACTAACAGAAGTAAACAATACTCATAGTAGAAGTTTCCTCTACCAGTTCCACTCTCCAATAGCGCTTTAGTCCCCGGCAACGGCGCCAAAAAACAGTCTTGATGACCCACAAGTATAGGGGGCGTATCGCAATATTTTCGATAAGTAAGAGTGTCGAACTTAACGAGGAGCAGAAGGTGCTGGCTAGTGGTATGGATCAGGAATTCTCTGCAAATACTTAGCATACGGATTTTTAGGGGTTTTTGATAAAGCAAGTAAACAAAGTACGAGTAAATAAAATACAGTAGGAATAAATGCAGCAAGTGGCCCAATCCAATATGTAGCAAAGGACAATCCAGTTCTATTACTTAAGATGACCAAACGTTCTCGAGGACACATGGGAAGACTGTCAAGTGCTTTCGCTTCATATAGTTGATTAATCTTCTTTAGCTTGCTAAGTGTTGTGTGGGTGAACCTGTGCTAATGTACCGACCTTCCTAGGACTAATACATACTTGTGATTATACCCCTTGCAAACATCCGTAAGTACAAGAAAGTAATTAAGGTAGAAACCTAACCACAACTTTAAACTCTAAGACCCTTATGTCCCTTGTGCAATGGTTTCCTAACGGGGGTTCAGGTTTCTATCACTCTAGCAACCCCTGCGATTAGTAGCCAAATAAACAATGCATTCCCCTAGGCCCATATAGGTGAAGTGTCATGTAGTCGACGTTCACATGACACCACTAGAAGAAGTACACCACAACTTAAATAACAATCTATTGAATCTTTCTCAACACAACTCAGTACTAACAACATGACTTCTCCCATGTCCTCAAGAACAAAACGAACTACTCACAAGACATCATATGGATCATGATCATAGATGGAATAATGATGTATAACAATCTGAACATAAACAATAATTCAACGGTTCAATCAATAGCATCAACTACAAAGAGTAATCAACACCAGGAAAGTTTCCCCTATGAACTATGCAAGATTCAACCCAATTGTTACAACAATATGGAGATGGTGATGAGGGTGCTGATGGTGATTATAGTGGTGATGATGATGATGATCCCGATGAAGTCCAGCTTGATGGTGGTGTTGATGGCGACGATCTCCCCCCTCCGGGAAGGAATTCCCCCGGCAGAAATCTATCTGTCGGAGAGATCTTTCTCTCTCGGTGTTTTCCGTCCCACAGAGGCAGCGAAATCTTTCTGTGGTTGGTCCCCGAGTCTTAGGGTTTCGGGAGGATGATATACGCCAGAGGGGAGAGGCTGGAGTGGGACAGGGCGGCCTCACCACCTGCTGGCGCGGCCTAGGGCTGCCCGCGCCAGGGGGTGGTGTGGGCCCCCTGTGGCCCATCTCCAGCCCCCCTTTTGGCTTCCTTCCTCTTCTGGAAAAATAGGATTTTCCGTATATTTTCCTGGATTTTCTGATCTTCATGAATTTTGTCTCCAAACAACACCTTTTCCATCAGAATCTTGACTGCAGCGGTCCATGCTACAAAAGTCATCAACCATGCAAAAACAGATGAAATAACATAAGTATCACCTCTCAATACGAAATATTTCAATGAATAACAGTGAATTATGACACAGAATAGTGATGAAAAATGGACGTATCAGGCTCCTGCCCGGAATTCCAGGGATCTCTCCCTATAAGCATGGTAGAAGTTGCCTCGGCTAATGCAGACAAACTACGAGTCAAGCCCCAGCACCTAAGGTAATGTGGTTGCACGGATAAAAATTGTTCCACTAAAGGTGTAGAACATCCCATCGCATTCTCCTGTCTCATATTCACCATTTCTTTTGTTAAAACCTCCACTGGGAATGATGCCTCTTCCCAGGATTTGACAAAAGCCGTTTTGAAACATTTGTAGTGGGGGAAATCCCAAAATAGTTTTTTCTCAAAACCGGGGTTTCGAAGGAGGTAGGATGGTAACCATCATACTCTTGGTCTAAAGGGGATAAAATGATAGGTTCATCATGGTGGTGCCTCGAAGGACACGAAATCATAACTTGGAGGAGCCAAGTTACTAACGTAGTATTTATAAAACAAGACATGCAGATAAATAATGCAATTTATAAAGAGGATATAAAGCGGGTAAAAGAGAATAGGACATATATCAGAGTTCGGGAATGGTGGCTTGCATGTGGTCAGCAATAAGTCCCTGGACTTCTTCGGATGACCAAGAGAATTCCCAATAGATAATAATAAGAAGTCCCTTCCTTCTTATCGTTAGACACTCACACTATCGTCGTCATCGGGTACACATGCAAGCAGGCAAGTCCACAATCAATACAAGGAATTCCAACATCAAAACATACAGCAAGCAACATACTGAATACTACTGAACTTGGGAGGTTTTGGAGAAGTGGGGTTCTATTAGTGGAATTTACTAGATTGCCACTAGGGTGTTTTCTCTTGGAAGATAGTGGTTAAGGCTAGGTACTAAGCATTTAGATTAGGGTTCTGAGGTTAGTAGGGTACCAAAGGTCAAAGGTGATATCCTTAGATAGGTCTTGACAAGACAAAACCATCAAAAGTGGTTTCAATTGATTACCAATCTTCTAGAATTAGTTATGCTCTTTAAAGCGGAAAAAACTCTAGTTTAAAAAAGTAATTCACCAGAAGAATTATGGAGCTGCAAAAATTATTTCATTGGATGGTTTGTCAGTTTTTGATGTACTGAACCACCTAGAGTTCGAATCTTGTCCAAACAATTACCAAAATGCCCTCAAGAAATTGCCAAAGACAGTTTTGTATGATTCTTCTCCTTTTTACCAGATTAATTTTACAGAAGCTATTGAGTTAGTTCCAAGGGCATGTGATAGGTATTTAAAATACCTTTCTATAGAAATTGGACTCAACCTGTTTGGAGTTGTCAAACTCCTGGAGTGATTTATTTAGTGAAAATACCCATTACAAAAGTATTTAAAACATTAAAATTCAACCAGAGATCAATAAATTCTGAGCTGCTGGAGTTGGATAGGTACTGATCCGAGGAGGTACTGGGAATTCGAATCAGGTCATTACCACATTTTGTTAGATCTGGGGAATTTATCTAAGACAGAAAGTTGTTGTTTTTGTTATTTTCCTCAAGGGCACACTTCTGTTCACCTTGGCCTAGGACTTGTGATGGATGATAGGTAGGTCAAATACCTCTCAGTAGAGCCTTGATTCATCTGAAAAAGAGATGTTAAACTCTCTCAGGAATTTAATTAGTGCAAAGTATATTTTGAGCAGAATAAATACCAGGAATTAAATGAATTTTTTTTGATCTTGGGGTTCGCTCTGCATGTTTGAGGAAACATCAGAGAACCACCAGAAATTTGAGTCTTGGAAATTGGACTTTATTTACTATTTTATTTGGATTAAATCCTTGCAAGAGCTTTCTGGAATAAAAGGTTAGCTAAAAAGGAAAAGAAAAGAGGTGCAGTGGGCCGGATATGGGGTGAACTGGGTTGCGCTGGGGAGATTCGGCCCACGGTGAGGCGACGAACCTGCCAGGCGGGGCCCGGCTGTCAGCGGGAGGGGAAGCCCGAAATGGCATAGGGAGCTGTCAGCCATTGGATCAAGTCGCAATGAACTGCTCGCCTACGTCGTCTTCGCAGAGACAGAGCACCGGCGATGGAACCCTAGGCAGCGGCGGAGAGGGAGGCAGGAGCTCACCAGAGGGCTCGGGAGGTAGCTTGGAGGGTGCAGGGCGACGCGGTCGATGGTGCTGAGCAGATCGGTGGGCGGCACGACGGCGGAGGACCACTAGAAGCAGCTCGTGCGACGGCGGCCGAGAGCGACCTCGTCGGAGCTCAACACCGACGACGGAGGAGTAGGTCTTGGGCAGAAAGGAGAGCATGGTCAGATAGAGGAGGAAGAGGGGAACACCTGGGATGACATGGAGAGGGAATGGAGTAGAGGGGAGAGAGCCTTGCTCGATTGGGTGAGGAGGCTGAGAGCTACTCCTTCTCCTTCCTTCGGATAGCACAGAGCTGGGGAGAGAGAGTGGAGCTGGGGGAGGTAAGTGGGAGGTGTGACGGAGCAAATGAGGGCAGGGGCGAGCTGGGGAAGGCCTCTGGCCATATATACCAAGAGGGAGGAGTAGATTGTGTAAAAGACTCATTTGGACAAGGGGGAGGGGTAATGCTGGCCAGTGGTTGGTCTAGAGGGAGGTGGGGAGGGGTAAGATGGGTATTTGGTCTTTTGCAGGGGCAGAGTGGGGAGTTGTGGTGATTAAATGGACAAGATTCTTGTAATATTTTTGTTGCATCTCTCTCTTTCTACTAGTACAAGGACGAAATGGGGATTGCTAAGGTAGTTCTACAGTGCTGGTCGACCAAGGATGTGTCCCAGTGCTGATGGGGTGTATTAAGCAAATTTGGATGAGATTTGAAAGTGGTTTGGGTAGTGTTGGCTTAATTGAAAAATATTGATCTAATAGATGGTTGTGAAGGAAGTCCAAAATCTTGCATTGGACCAGAGGAGGGAATGGTGCTGGTAGATACATGGGGTCAAGGTAGACTCCTAGGATTTAATTGAGATTTTTAGGTGGGGTTTTAGTCCACTTAAATCCATTTACTCAAAAAGGAAAGAAGTGATTTTTAGAAGATCATTTGATAAATTTCCATTGGATAAGGATGGATTATGGTTTGAGAGGGTCCCAAATGTGAATACACATCTAGGGGAATTTTCCCAAGATTTATTGGGGACTAGAAGTAATTAAAACAATTATTATTCCAATTCAGCCATTTAATAAAGCCTCTCAAAAATATTTATTTTTTGAGATGGGAAGGTGAGGTATGATATATGAAACTTACTTGATCCAAAAGTTAGAGAGATGTTTTGGCAAAAACCAAACTTTCCTTTATGGAGGGGGTTTTGGAGATTTTGACTATTAAAAGAATTAAATAGTTTTGGGGCCATAATAATTTTAGATAATTATGATAAATCTTGATGATCAATATATATGAGATAGACAAGGTTTAGCAAGCAGTTGCAACCTTTTGGAATGAATTTCCAACTTGAAAAGGATGAAAAACAAGGGGTTGAGGACCTAGGGTGGTGTTATTTTTATATCACCAAAACATGCTTGCATCTTGGAACTCAGAGCTCACCTGGTGCAAGGGATAGATGGGCAGGTAGACCAAGTCATATATATGATCATGGCAGAAAGAGTTTGAATTAACTACATTTGAGGTGATCTAGAAATGATGGCAAACTTTGTTGAGAATAAGGCTGCCATGCAGAAAGAGTCATGAAGCCTCCTAAACCAAGTGGGTTCAAGCAGCACAAAGATTCACTTGGAACAAATGAAGTAGGTTTTGATAAACATCAATGAGTATATCACAACCATGCAGAGAGTTGGTCCATAGAGGTTTTGATGGGGGTGTGAGTTTCTAGCAAAGTAGGCATGATGACTAGTTTTGCAGGAAATGTTATTTTCTTGTCTGCAAAACCAACAAGGACAAGTGGGTTGGAGGAGGATCTAACCAGGGGCAAAGGTGGGCCTTGGTAGTCCTTAGGATGGCTAACAAGATGGTTCAAGTGCATTTCCAAAAATGCACATGGTTTGAGGAAAGGAGGCATTCCAAAAGGTGAAGTTGAAACTGTTTCTAGACTGTCAAATTTGGCAGTTTTGAGGAAATTGACTAGAGTATGAGAGGGAATGTTCTTGGAGGAGTTGCAAGGTATCAGAGCATTAGAAAGGGGATGATATTGAAGTGTAGAGTGAGTAGAGGATATCCATGCTTGATATTGGTCTCCATGGGCTTGGAAACATCGAGAATGGAAATCTTCAGAATTGATTTGGTTAAGGGTTTTAGATGATCACCTAGTGACTAGGGATCATATCAAGGTTGTATTCTTGCTTAGGTATTGATGATTTGGAAACATCTTGATCCTAGTGATGAGCTCCTACAGTAGCTCATACTACTTCCTAGGAAAACAAGTCATTCAGCAGATCAAAACAATTCATCAGACAGCAGATCAAGGCAACTCATCTTATAGACTATCCAACTACTACTAGGGTTACCATCAAGCTTAGCTTGAGGTAGGGTTGGGGCATTTTGAAGAGGTTGAGTTTGGAATAAGGGGAGGGTCCTTGGTATCTCTACCAAGAGTAGAAGTCAATTTCTTGTAAAGAGGGTTTGGGGAAAACTAGAGGTAAGATTAGTTGAGGGTTCTGTCTTGAAAACACAATAATATGTATTATACATCTCTCCATAGTTTTGTCAATAGAGGCTACTAAAATAGTTTTAGTTGCATAAGCATCTTGGCTCATGTTTTGAAATGCCAGAACGTTTGATAATATGTAAAATGAGCCAGAATAGTTTTGGTAAGTAGCTTTTGTCAACCGAGGGTGAGGTAAGGAGTAGCATTAGATACACTCTCATGTGCACAAGCACTAACAAACAGCTAGCTATCACTACACCAAATCACAATAAAAAGTTTTTGTTCCCCCTGATTTTTGCATTCTAGACAACTAATCAGGGTTGCTGAATTTGGGATGTTACACTTACCAGTAACTAAACTTGAGTAGCATGAGGAGTGGCCCTTGTATTCAAGGGACATGAGATTGCCAACTTATACTTTGTCAAGCATATACTCCATAGTTTGTTCACCTTAACCTTAATCACTTCAAGATGCTTATGATAGGGGGAATGAGAGCTGAAAGCTAATAAGTACCATAATTTTTGAAAGCTCTTTATGAGACTTGAATCCCTGCTTCCTTCTATGAAGGGCCTTTCTTTTACTTTTATGTTCAGTCTCCATCTTCTATCTTTATGAACATATTGAGATAGCATAGTGGTCATTCCTAGTTTAATGTGCATTGTCCCAAAGCTTGTTGATCAATTCATAACTTTGATATTACTTGTTCTTAAAACTATTTGTATCTAGTCATACTTATGAACTTTGAAGGTGTCCTATGCATTTATGTTTTGCTACACTATGAGGGACAAGCTGAATACCATTCTCATTATGTTTTCTATATGTGAAACATAGAAACGTCATTCAAAGCATTATTATTCATGAATCTTTTGTTTGTACCTTTTCATGTTACAACATAGTTGCTATGTCTTATTGTTAGAACTATATCTTTCATGTTTGTGTTAGAGTACTATGATCCCTGCTATCAATGTTTTACAAATACATTGATCAAGATTGTGATGGTGCATGTCACCTCAAAAATTATTTTCTTTTTATCACTTACCTACTCGAGGATGAGCAGGAGTTAAGCTTGGGGATATTGATACGTCATAAATGTATCTATAATTTTTGATGTTCCATGCTTGTTTAGTATCTACTTTCTTATGTTTTGTTCACACTTTGAGGTACTTTTATACATTTTCTGGAACTAACCTATTAACAATATGCCACAGTGCCAGTTGCCTGTTTTCTACTATTTTTGGTTTCAGAAAAGCCAGAAAAGAAATTTTCTTCGAATTGGACGAAACAAAAGTTGAAGTTCCTATTTTTCTCGACAGAACACGGAGTCCAAAGGGGAGACGGTGGGGAGCCAGGAGGCTGGCACACCCTAGGGTGGCGCGGGTCACCCCTAGCCGCGCCACCAGGGGGTGTGGCCACCTTGGCCCACCTCTGGCATCAAGCTTTTTCCTATAAAATCCTCCTGGGACGAAAACCCTTAACACAAGATCAGATTTCCACGAAAAGTTCCGCAGCACCGTCGCTGATACATTGCTAACGTATCCATAATTTTTGATGTTCCATGCTTCTTTAGTATCTACTTTGCTTTGCTTTGTTAACACTTTGAGGTATTTTTATAAGTTTTCTAGGACTAACCTATTAACAAGATGCCACGGTGCTAGTTGCCTGTTTTTTCTGTTTTTAGTTCTAAAAAGGCAAAAAATCAATATTCTCGGAATTAGACGAGACAAAAGCCAATATGCCAATTTTTCCCAAAGCAACACGGAAACACGAAGTAGAGACGGAGTAGGGCACCAGGGTGGGCACACCATATGGTGGCGCGGGCTAGCCCTGGCCACGCCACCAGGGGTGTGGGCCCCCTGGCCACCCACCGACCTTGCCTCTTCGCCTACAAGAAGCCTCCTGATGCAAAAACCCTAAATCGAACAGCCTCCAGCCACGAAAAGTTCCGCAGAGCCGTCGCCACCGAAGGGGAGATTCGAGGGACAGAAAGTCTCTGTTCCGGCACCCTGCCGGGACGGGGTAGTGCCCCCGGAGTCATCGCCATCGATCTCCACCACCATGTCCATCACCGTTGCTGATTCCCAAGATGATGAGGGAGTAGTTCTTCCTTGAGGCTAAGGGTTCTACCAGTAGCTATGTGTTCATATCTCTCTATGGATGATCATATTGTGATCATGAGCTTTTTAATCAAGTAGATCTACCTTGCTACTCAAGTGCTTTAATAGATCTCTTGTCTCCCCATGTGTGTGAAAGTGACAGCGTGCACACCATGGTGGCACTTAGGCTAGAGATTACAAATACTTGTTATGAGTTATATTTGGAGTTGGATGTCTTTATGAAATTGTGGTGTTTATTGGAACCATCTAGTGCTCAAGGTGATAGTGTGGGGTTATCTAGATGCGGAAAGCGAACTTTGAGGTGTGCTGTTATAGCCCTACCATGGATTAGAGTGTCCAACCGGTGAGTAGTTAAGAGTAGTATCATTAAAATAAAATATTTATATGAGAGTGTTCACTAGCGAATGTATGATCCTTAGGCCTTGTTTCTAAACACTGAAACAACGTTTGCAATTAGATCTGTTACATGTTTGCTTGCTTCCATCTTTATTTCAGATTGCCTTTAGTCTCTTCCCACGTCAACCACATGCCAGCAAGTATTTTCTGGCACCGTTACCACTAATAATTATCCATACCACTTGTATTTCACTATCTCTTCGCCGAACTAGTGCACCTATACACCTGACATGTGTATTGGGTGTGTTGGGGACACAAGAGACTTCTTGTCTCTTTATTGCAGGGTTGCTTGAGAGGGAATACCTTTGACCACTGCCTCCTTGAGTTCGATAAACCGTGGGTAATCCCTTTAAGGCAAAACTTGCTACTGTTCTACAAACCTCTGCACTTGGAGGCCCAACAACTGTCTACAAGAATAGAAGTGCGTAGACATCAGCTGCCACTGAAGAGGAGATTCGGGGGACAAAAGTCTCTGTTTCGCCACCCTGCCGGGACGGGGAAGTGCCCCGCGAGCCATCTCCATCGACTCCACCGCCATCTCCATCGCCGTTGTTGACTTCCATGATGAGGAGGGAGTAGTTCTCTCTTGAGGCTAAGGGCTCTACCGGTAGCTATGTCTTCATCTCTCTCTCTCTATGTGTGACCTTACGAGATCATGAGCTTTGTAATCTATAGATCTATTCAGCTACTCAAGTGCTTTAATGAATCTCTGCTTATCCCCACGTGTGTGAAGTTGACAGTGTGCACACTGTGTGGAACTTTGGCTAAGGTTACAGAAATACTTATCATGAGATTGTGGTGTTTGTTGGAACAATCTAGCGCTCAAGGTGACAGTGAGGGGTTATATAGATGGGGAATACGAACTTTAAGGTGTGCTGTTAGAGCCCTACATCGTCCAACCGGAGAGTAGTTCAGGGTAGCATCATGGAGAGAAGATATTTATATGAGAGTGTCCACTAGTGAAAGTATGATCCCTAGGCCTTGTTTCTAAGCATTGAAACACTATTTACAATCAATCTTGTTACATGTTTGCTTGCTGCCTCTTTTATTTCAGATTGCAATTACCACTTATAATCATCCATATTACTTGTATTTCACTTTCTCTTTGCCAAACTAGTTTACCAACACACCTGAAAAGTGTATTGGGTGTGTTGGGGACACAAGAGAGTTCGTGTATCTTGATTGCAGGGTTGCTTGAGAGGGATACCTTTGACCACTTCCTCCCTAAGTTTGATAAACCTTGGGTGATCCACTTAAGGGAAACTTAATGCTGTTCTACAAACCTCTACACTTGGAGGCCCAACATTGTCTACAAGAATAGAAGCGTGCATAGACATCAATCCACCAGTGTGATTGCATGTGTGTTCTTTTCATAAACCACATATGGATGCACCAGTGTCATTGAATGTGTGTGTTCTTTTCATAAACCACAACTAGATTCATTGGATGTGTGTTATTGCCATAAACCACATGGATCCACTAGACTTCATTGCATGTGTGTTCTTCTCATAAACCACATGGATCGACTAGAGTAATTGCATGTGTGTTCTTTTCACAAACCACATATGGATCCTCTGTAGTTCATTGCATGTGTGTTCTTTTCCTAAACCACATATGGATCCACCAGAGTCATTACATGTGTGTTCTTTTCACAAATAACATATGGATCCACTAGTGTCATTGCATGTGTTTTCTTTTCATTAACCATATATGGATCCCCTAGTGTCATTGCATGGGTGTTCTTTTCATTAACCACAACTAGAGTGATTGCATGTGTGTTCTTTTCGCAAACCACATATGGATCCACCAGATTCATTGCATCTCTATTCTTTTCATAAACCACATATGGATCCACCAGAGTCATTGCATGTATGTTCTCTTCATAAACTACATGGATCCACCAGAGTGATTGCATGTGGGTCCTTTTCATAAAACACATGGATCCACCAGTTTCATTGCATGTGTGTTCTTTTCACAAACTACATATGGATCCACCGGAGTCATTGCATGTCTGTTCTTTTCATAAACCACATGGATCCACCAGTGTCATTGAATATTTGTTATTTTCACAAACCACATATGGATCCACCAGTGCCATTGCATGTGTATTCTTTTCATAAACCACATACGAATCCCCTACTTTTATTGCATGTGTGTTCTTTCCAGTAACCAGAGCTAGAGTCATTGCATGTGTGTTCTTTTCATAAACTAGATGGATCCACTAGAGTCATTTCATGTGTGTTCTTTTCATAAACCACATATGGATCATGACCACACCCACTAGTTTGAAAGATGTTGCATGACCACACCCACTTGGATGTGTGTGTGTATTAGTGCGCATCATTGTGGTTTTGGAAAAGAACACATGCACTGATGCCACTCCAGCATGGTGTCCAATCATGTCAAGGAAAATCCTAGAAGCATGTTGGTATTCAACTGCATCATACATTGTACCACCATTTTGAAAGCTGCTGCATCACCACACACACTTAGATAAATGAGTAGACATGTGTTTAGGGTTAGCATTTTAAGGTTTAGAGTTTAGGGTCCTTGTGATAAATACATGGGCTTGGATGACATTTTCATTTATTATATGAGGTCCCTAATGTAACTTGTACTTCCACTGACCGTGTTAACTCAAGCACCTCGCTCCTACGGACTAACCTTAGTTAAAAGAAAATGCAACAACCCCAATTATATATCACACAAAGTGGACCTCAGTTTCTTATTCGTAATACCCAAGTTTTTAGTACTAGCTAGGAATTTTCAAGCTTCCTAGCTAATTTTGCACACTTCAGAGACTTCATCCTGATTTCACGAATTAAGGTCAAACTTGAGCTAGAAGTAAGAACGATAGGTTTCTCTTGAATTAAATGTCATTTGAGAGTTAGATGGGTGCATCTAATTGTAGTAAACAATTTCATTAGTTTGAGTTTCCAACTATCAGGAAAGAACATTCTCAATTTCTCAAGTGATGTCAGGAGCCAAAAATTTAACAAAATTGAATGTATTTTCAAAGTTATATTAGGTTTAATTTGAACTACATGTAAATTGTAGGTTGCTTTGAAAGTTTTATGTAAACGATTTTTGAGGCATCCATCAGGGTGTCAATTAATATATCACAAACCACCAAGATTTTTGATGATAGTTTCAACTTGTTGCTAAGATAGATTTTGCATCTTGACAATTTAACGAAATTAGGTCAAACTTTAGCTACAAGTAAGCATGATATAGATTTCTCTCGAATTAAATGTATTTTTAGAGGTCTATAGGTGCATCTTGTTGTAGTAAACAATTCCAGCAATATGAGTTTCCAACTTTCTAAGGAAAGAACATTCTCAATTGTTCAACTGTGATGACGAGATTGTTCTTTCCCATAAAGCAAGTCCGAAGAATATGGATCTGAATGACACACAAGGCAAGTTTTCAGACATATATTATGGAGCAACATGTTGTACTTACGATTTCCCATGTTTTATGAGTTCTCAAACTTCCTAGCTAACTTCGCCCACTTGATTGATTTTATGCTGATTTATTGAAATTATTAGGTAAAAAATGAACTACCACAAGTAAATTGTAGGTTGCTTTGAAAGTTTGAAGAGAGATCTCTCTTGGAGGTACCCATCGGGGGGAGGGGTCAATTAATATATCAGAAACCACCGAGAGTTTTTACGATAGGTAGGGTTCAGTTATTGCTAAGATTTTGCATCAATTTAATGAAATTAAGTTAGACTTGAGCTACAAGTAAGCGTGATAGACTGCCCTTGAATTAAATGTCTTTTCGGAGGTAGACAATGTCGTCGGTTTGAAAGACAATGTCGTCGGTGTGACTTGAGCATCTTCTTGTAGTAAAAAATGTCGTCGGTGTGAGTTTCCAACTATCAAGAAAGAACATTCTCAATTTTCTAAGTGATGTCACTATCATTCTCTCCTGTAAAGGAAGTCCCAAGAATATTGATCTAAATAAATGCCACAAACCAGTTTTGACACACACATAGATATATAGTGGACCAGCGTATTGTACTTATGATTCCCGTGTTTCATGAGGTCTTAAACTCCCTACCTAACTCCACCCACTTGAATGGCTTTATGTCGATTTATCGAAAATAGGTCAAATATGAACGAGTACAAGTAAATTGTAGGTTACTGTGAAAGTTTTATGAAAAAGCTTTTGGAGGTACCCATCAGGGGGTCACAATTAATATATGAGAATCCATCCAATGAGAGTTTTGACGACAAGTAGGAACAAGATTAGCAAATCCAAACATTTCGCTAAATATTGGATCTTCTTTTCCATTCTTAGCATCTAGAAAGATTCTACAAATAGTCTTGATGAGCACGATGAACGCTAGTATGCGCAAACCTCAAAACACACACTTCATTGCTCACTTTTAGGGTCTTTGTGCTAAATTCATGGACTTGGATGCAATTTTCATTTTTTATAAGGTCCATGATATGTAACTGGTACATTCACCGACCGTGTTCACTCTCAAGCACCTCGCTCCTACGAGACCTACCATTAGATCGGCCATTCCTAGTACTTCTTATCTTATATTTATCTTGTCTTATCTCTTACAATACCATACCACGACATATAGTGTATGGATTAACTTTGCACATTGACCGTTGGATCAAGACTGGCAAATCCAAACATTGCTAACCGTGGGATCTTCTTTTCCATTCTTAGCATCTAGAAAGATTCTACTACTATTCTTTAGCATGATGAACACTAGTATGCACAAACCTAGATCAAAACACACCCTTCATTGCTTAGTTTCAGGGTCCTTGTGCTAAATGGATGGACTTGGATGCAATTTTCATTTTTTATGAGGTCCTTCATGTAACTTGTAATTCTACCCACCGTGCTAACTCTCAAGCACCTCTCTCCGACAAGACCTACCATTAGATCGGCCATTATTCGCAATACTTCTTATCTTATTGTTATCTTGTCTTATCTCTTACATATAATACCATACCACTTCATATAGTGTACGGAGTAACTTTGAAACATTGACCATTGGATCAAGACTGGCAAATCCTAACATTTCTAACCATTGAATCTTCTTTTCAATTCTTAGCATCTAGAAAGATTATGCTGATAGTCTTGAGCACGATGAACGCTCACACCTCAAAACACACAATACTCCATTACTTAGTTTTAGGGTCCTTACGCTAAATGCACAGACTTGGATGCAATTTTAATTTTTTTAGGTCCTTGATGTAACTTATACTTCCACCGGCCGTGTTAACTCTCAAGCACCTTGCTCTTATGAGACCTACCATTAGATCGGTCATTCGTAGTACTTCTTATCTTATCTTTATCTTGTCTCTTATCTCTTACAATACCATACCACTACATTGTGTAGGGATTAACTTATTTGAACATTAACCGTTGGATCAAGACTGGCAAATCCAAACATTGCTAACAGTTGGATCTTCTTTTCCATTCTTAGCATCTAGAAAGATTCTACTGATAGTCTTTAGCATGATGAACGCTAGTATGTGCAACCTCGAAACACACAACACTTCGTTGCTCAGTTTCAGGGTCCTTGTGCTAAATGCATGGACTTGGATGCAATTTTCATTTTTACGAGGTTCTTGATGTAACTTGTACTTCCACCGACAATGTTAACTCTCAACCACCTTGCTTCTATGAGACCTACCATCCGCAGTACTTCTTATCTTATATTATCTTATCTTATCTTTATCTTGTCTTATCTCTTACAATACCATATCACTGTATAGTCTAACAATACCGCCATGTTAACTCTCAATCACCTCGCTCCTATGGTACCTACCATTTGATCGGCCATTCATAGTACTTCTTATATTTATATTGTCTTATCTCTTACAATACCATACCACTTTGTAGTGTACGGATTAGCTTTGAACATTGACCGTTTGATCAAGACAGGCAAATCCAAACATTGCCAACCGTTGCATCTTCTTTTCCATGTTTAGCACCTACAAAGATTATACTAATAGTCTTTAGCACGATGAATGCTAGTATGCACAAACCTCAAAACACACACTTCATTGCTTTGTTTCTCGGTCCTTGTGCTAAATACATGGACTTGGATGCAATTTTCATTTTTTATGAGGTCCTTGATGTAAATTATACTTCCAACGACCGTGTTAACTCTCAAGCACCTCGCTCCTACGAGACCAACAATTAGATCATCCATTCGTAGTACTTCTTATCTTATATTTATCTTGTATTATCTCTTACAATACCATACCACTCCATATAGTGTACGGATTAACTTTGAACTTTGACCGTTGGATAAAGACCACCAAATCCAAAGATTCCTAACCGCTGGATCTTCTTTTCCATTCCTAGCGTCTAGATTCTACTGATAGTCTTTAGCATAGTGGACTCTAGTGTGCGCAAACCTCAAAACACATACTTCATTGCTAAGATTCAGGGTCCTTGTGATAAATGCATGGACTTGGATGCAATTTTCATTCTTTATGAGGTTCTTGATGTAACTTGTACTTCCATCGACTGTGTTAACTCTCATGCACCTCGCTCATATGAGACCTACCAATGTTAAAATAAAATGCAACCACCCTAATTATCACACAAACTAGACCATGGTTTCTTATATGTAATTCCCAAGTTTTCAGTACTAGGATTTTTCAAGCTTCCTAGCTAACTTCATGCACTTTGGTGACTTCTTGTCAATTTAAAAAAATTAAGTCAAAATTTAGCTACAAGTAAGTGTGATAGATTGCTCTTGAATTAAATGTCTTTTTGAAGGTAGATGTGTGCATCTTCTTGTAGTAAACAATGTCCTCGGTGCGAGTTTCCAACTATCAGGAAAGAAAATTCTCACTTTTCTGAGTGATGACTAGATGATTCTTTTCCGTAAAGAAAGTCCGAAGAATGCGGATCTCAATGCCATAAGACAAGCTTCTAGACATATTAGGAAGGTGGAACAATGTTTTTTACTTACGATTCCCATGTTTTATGAGTTTTCAAGGTTCCTAGCTGAGCCCGCCAACTTGTTGAATGACTTTATGTCGATCTATCGAAATAAGGTCTTTGAACTACAAGTAATAAATTGTAGGTTGGTTTGAAAGTTTTATGACAATAGCTTTTGGGGGTACCCATCGAGTGTTCAATTTATATATTAGAAAACATAGACGTTTTGATGACTGGTTCGACTTCTAGCTACTAAGATTTTGGATCTTGAAAATTTTGAACCCCTTTTGAAAATGATCACATGAAATAAGAAGCGAGGGGAAATGATTTTTCTATTCTCTATGGTCTACCCACAAGCTTGAGGTGCACCTTAGGCTTAAATATCACTTTATTTTTTCCACTATGTATAAGGTGAACCTTAGGGGATGCCACATAGTAGGCCTTATTAAGGTGTGCTTTTTTACACAATGCAGGAGTAGTATATTTCTTTGCTTAGACATATGCTCACCTCTGTCCACACGCTATACATGCTGAGAGAAGAAAATGTTGCCAGGGGAAGCGGGCAGCATCGAAGAGGAGTTGAAGGCGGTTCCATGTTAGAGAAAAGTTATGATGGGTTCCTGACACGAGGTACTCATGTGGCCTTACAGTGTACACTCTACTAGTAGTAAATTTTAGGACGAATGCATGCAAAACAAATCGTGTGTTTTCTCTCTCCTTCGCTATCATCCATCTCTCCTCCCCTTTCCCCTCGCGCCCTTTCCCCTCGCACACCGTCCCGGCTGATCTCTCTCCCCTTGTCCACAACATGGCGCTACGCACGCGTGCCTTGTTGCGACGACTCTGTGTCTCTGGCATGTTTAGTAACCCTGCATTGGTGTGGAGTAGGGATGAGCAGTACATAGGAAGGAAACCACTTTGGTCCTTGGCGGCACAATTATTCAAACTTTCCCGGTTTTAGAAATTTTCACTTGCTTCCCAAACATCGGGAGGGAAGGTTATTGAAAAGGTCAGCCATTCACAGTACTATACTTCTTAGCTTATCTTTATCACGTCTTATCACTTACAATACCACATCACTTCATATAGTGTATGGATTAACTTTGAACATTGACCGTTCGATCAAGACTAGCAAATCCAAACATTGCTAACCGTTGGATCTTCTTTTCCATTCTTAGCACCCAGAAAGATTCTACTAATAGTCTTGAGCACGACGAACGCTAGTATGCACGAACCTCAAAACACATACTTCATTTCTCAGTTTCAGGGTCCTTGTGCTAAATGCATGGACTTGGATGAAATTTTCATTCCTTATGAGGTCCTTGATGTAACTTGTACTTCCATCGACCGTGTTAACTCTCAAGCACCTCACTCCAACGATACCTACCATTAGATCGGCCATTCACAATACTTCTTATCTTATCTTTATCTTTTCTTATCTCTTACAAATTCATACAACTGCATGTAGTGTACGGATTTACTTTGAACATTGACCGTTGGATCAAGACTGGCAAATCCAAACATTGCTAGCAGTTGGATCTTCTTTTCCATTTTTAGCATTTAGAAAGATTCTACTGATAGTATTCAGCACGATGAACGTTAGTATGCACAAACCTCAAAACACACACTTAATTCATTGCTCAGTTTCAGGGTCCTTGTGCTAAATGCACGGACTGGGATGCAATTTTCATTTTTTATGAGGTCCTTGATGTAACTTGTACTTCCACCAACCTTGTTAACACTCAAGCACCTCGCTCCTACGAGACCTACCATTAGATCAGCCATTCGCAATACTTCTTATCTTATCTTTATCTTGTATTATCTCTTACAATATCATACCACTACATGTAGTGTATGGCCAAACATTGCTAACCGTTGGTTCTCCTTCCATTCTTAGCATCTAGGAAGTTTCAACTGATAGTCTTTAGCATGATGAACGCTAGTATGCGCAAACCTAAAAACACATAGTACTTCATTGCTTAGTTTCAGGATCCTTTTGCTAAACGGATGGACTTCGATGTAATTTCCATTTTTATGAGGTCCTTGATGTAACTTGTACTTCCATCGACCATGTTAACTCTCAAGCACCTTGCTCCTACGCGACCTACCACTAAAATGGCCATTCGCATTACTATACTTATTACCTTATCTTATCTTTAACTTGCCTTATCTCTTACACAATACCATACCACTTCATATAGTGTACGTATTAACTTTGAACATTGAGCATTGGATGAAGACTGGAAAATCCAAACATTGCTAACCATTGGATCTTATTTTCCATTCTTACCATCTAGAAGGATTCTGCTAATAGTCTTTAACACGATGAACACTAGTATGCCCTTGCAAACCTCGAAACACACACTTCATTTCTCAGTTTCAGGGTCCTTATGCTAAATGTATGTACTTGGATGCAAATTTCATTTTTATGAGGTCCTTGATGTAACTTGTACTTCCACCAACCGTGTTAACTCTCAAGCACCTCGCTCCTACGAGACCTACAATTAGATCGGCCAATCGCAGTACTTCTTATCTTATCTTTATCTTGTCTCTTATCTCTTACAATACCATACCACTTCATATAGGGTACTGATTAACTGTGAACATTGACTGTTGGATCAAGACTGGCAAATCCAAACACTGTTAACTGTTGGATCTTCTTTTCCATTCTTAGGGCATCCACTATGTTGTCCATAAGGGTGTCCACAAGAAAAAAGTAGTCCCTATGGATGACCACATACATAGCAGAGCTTCACCTTAAGGAAATTTTCTTAAGGGTAACCCATAAGCTTGTGGCTTGTCCATAAGAAATATAAAATTATTTACTCTCTCCTCTCTCTCTTGCATGTGTGTACTTTTTGCAAACATATGGGTCCCATCTTATAGATAAGTTGACTTTATAAATTGTAGCTACTTACACAAGCTGTGTGGGACCCACCTTATGGCAAAATTCACCTTATACATAGGTGTTGCCCTTAGCATGTAGAAAGATTCTACTAATAGTCTTTAGCGCAATTAATGTTAGTATGCACAAACCTGAAAACACACACTTCATTTCTTAGTTTTAGGGTCCTTGTGATACATGCACGAACTTGGATGCCATTTTCATTTTTATGAGGTCCTTGATGTAACTTGTACTTCCATCGACTGTGTCAACTCTCAAGCACCTCGCTCTTATGAGACCTACCATTAGATCAGCCATTCGCAGTACTTCTTATCTTATCTTTATCTTGTCTCTTATCTCTTGGAATACCATACCACCACTACATAGTGTAGGGATGAACTTTGAACATTGATCATTTGATCAAGACTAGCAAATCCAAGCATTGCTAACTGTTGGATCTTCTTTTCCATTCTTAGCATCTAGAAAGATTCTACTGATTGTCTTTAGCACGATGAATACTAGTGTGCGCAAACCTCAAAACACATAGTATTATATTACTCAGTTTCAGGGTCCTTGTGCTAAATGCTCGGACTTGGATGAAATTTTCATTTTTTATGAGGTCCTTAATGTAACTTGTACTTCCACCGACCGTATTAGCTCTCAAACACCTTGCTCTTACGAGACCTACCATTATATCGGCCATTTGTAGTACTTCTTATCTTATCATTATCTTGTCTCTTCTCTCTTACAATACCATACCACTACATAGTGTAGGGATTAACTTTGAACATTAACCATTGGATCAAGACTGGCAAATCCACACATTGCTAACCGTTGGATCTTCTTTTCCATTCTTAGCATCTAGAAAGATTCTACTGATAGTCTTTAGCACGATGAACGCTAGTATGCGCAAACCTCAAAACACACAATACTTCATTGCCCGGTTTCAGGGTCCTTGTGCTAAATGCATGGACTTGGATACAATTTTCATTTTTTACGAGGGTCTTGATGTAACTTGTATTTCCACCAACCGTGTTAACTCTCAAACACCTCGCTCCTACGAGACCTACCATTAGATTGGCCATTCGCAGTACTTCTTATCTTATATTTATCTTGTCTTATCTCTTACAATACCATACCAAAGTATAGTCTTACAATACCACCGTGTTAACTCTCAAGCACCTCGCTCCTACGATACCTACCATTTGATCGGCCATTCACAGTAATTTTTATCTTTATCTTATCTTATATCTTACAATACCATACCACTTCATAGTGTACGCATTAACTTTGAACTTTGACCGTTGGATCAAGACTGGCAAATCCAAACATTGCCAACCGCTGAATTTTCTTTTCCATTCATAGCATCTAGAAAGATTCTACTAATAGTATTTAGCACGATCAATGCTAGTATGCGCAAACCTCAAAACACACACTTCAGTGCTAAGTTTCAGGGTCCTTGTGCTAAATATATGGACTTGGATGCAATTTTCATCTTTTATGAGGTTGTTGATGTAACATGTACTTCCACCTACCGTGTTAACTCTCAAGCACCTCGCTCCTACGAGACCTACCATTAGATCGGCCATTCGCAGTACTTCTTATCTTATCTTTATCTTGTTTTATCTCTTACAATACCATACCACTGCATATAGTGTAAGGATTAACTTTAAAGATTGACCGTTGGATCAAGAGTGGAAAATCCAAACATTCATAACCGTTGGATCTTCTTTTCCATTCTTAGTGTCTATAAAGATTCTAATGATAGTCTTTAGCATAATGGACGCTAGTATGAGCAAATTTCAAAACACGCACTTCATTTCTCAGTTTCAGGGTCCTTGTGCTAAATGCATGGACTTGGATGTAATTTTTATTCTTTATGAGGTCCTTGATGTAACTTGTACTTCCATCGACCATGTTAACTCTCAAGCACCTCGCTCGTACGAGACTTGCCAAGGTTAAAATAAAATGCAACCGCCCCAATTATCGCACAAACTGGACCACGGTTTCTTATACATAATATCCAAGTTTTTAGTACTAGGAGTCTTCAGGCTTCCTAGCTAACTTTGCGCACTTTGGTGACTTCTTGTCAATTTAAGGAAATTAAGTCAAAATTTAGCTACAAGTAAGTGCGATAGATTTCTCTTGAATTAAATGTCTTTTTGGAGGTAGATGTGTGCATCTTCTTGTAGTAAACAATGTCGTCGGTGTGAGTTTCCAACTATCAGGAAAGAAAATTCTCAATTTTCTGAGTGATGACGAGATGATTCTTTTCCATAAATAAAGTCTAAAGAATATGGATCTCAATGCCATAAGCCAAGAATCTAGACATATTAGCGAGGTGGAACAATGTGTTTTACTTACGATTCCCATGTTTTATGAGTTTTCAAGGTTCCTAGGTGACCCCTCCCACTTGTTGAATGACTTTATGTCGATGTATTGAAATAAGGTCAAATTTGAACTACAAGTAATAATTGTATGTTGGTTTGAAAGTTTTATGAAAAAATCTTTGGGGGGGGGTACCCATCGAGCGATCAATTAATATATCATAAAGCATAGATAGTTTTGATGACTGGTTCGACTTCTAGCTACCAAGATTTTGCATCTTGAAATTTTTGAACCCCTTTTGAAAACGATCACATGGAATAAGGAGAGGGGAAATGATTTTTCTATTCTATATGGTTAACCCACAAGCTTGAGGTGCACCTTAGGATTAATGATAACTTTATTTTTTTGCAGGTTCCCCCGGATTTAACATCCGAGAAATACCTGTTATGTAAATATCCACGGTCCCATGACCAGTCAGACGTGGAACATAACCGACAAGTATCATTACAGCATCCAAAACATAATGAATACAAGACTTACATAGTTGCTTTTATGGCTACACAACCTTCAACAAAGGAGCTTCATCACATGAAGGGCCTAGTCCTGCCTCAACCTATAGGCGACTGACTAGGAAGACGGCCTAGCTCGCTAGACGTCACCTTAATCTTCTGTTGTCAAGCTTCTGAAAGTCTGGCCAAGTAAATAGCCCCAGACAATGCCATGAGTACATTTGAATGTACTCGCAAACCACCAGGATAAGTTAAACAAGATAATGCAATTTGGCTATGGCGAAGTAGCTCTATTTAGGGTTGTTTTTGAAAATCCTAGATTTCTCTTGTATATATGGAATCTCTATATCATTCTTGAAAAAGAGTTCTGAAAACATGTCACCATTTTATAATCCAGGATATCTCCATATCCTTGTTGAAAACCTTTTTGAAAGCCATTTTGGATTAAACCCCCTTCTTAACATCTTTGACCATTTCTGGTAAAACCAAAACCATTATTCTTAGGTCCACTCAGGACCTCCCTACATTAATCCATCTTTCCAAAACCACCATTTGGGTACTCCTAGCCAAAACCTTTCCAACCATCCTTGACCGTGGACACGGCTATTCGAATAGATTATACTCTACAGAGTTTGCGCACTTTCCCCACAAGAATCAATACATCCGTTGGGATAAAACCACGGACCGCTACACACGGTAGACGGGGGTTCGGATAATCAAACCTAACCTTTCGCTTGTTGACCCTAACAAAGGCTGCTTTTCCTTTTGGGTTTGTTCTCCCCAGCAGCGAGTATGTGGCCCCTGGCCATAATCCTGCCTTCCATACACGCGTATACCCAAACCGCAGCTTGGCGTATACCTTAACTTGGTGACTCCACTTCCTTCCATACTACGCAAGTCATACCGTTCGTGGGAGACCCAATTGTTGCACCGGCACTCCTGCCAAGGCAGGCTCACTCTTGCCGAAGCAAGCTACAGGCTCTAGATCCATACAACTATTAGCGCCTGCCCGAAATTCAAGGGATTTCTCCCAATAAGTATTGTACAAGCTGCCTTGGCTAAAGAAGACAAACTACGAGCTAAGCCCCAGCACCTAGGGTAATGTGGTCACACGGATAAATTGTTCCGGTAAAGGCGTAGAACATCCCTTCTCTTTCTCCTAGCCATTTCCTCATTTCTCGTCATCACCCTTTCTTTAGTTAAAACATCCACTTAGGAACGATGCCTCTTCCCAAGGGTTTTACATAGCAGTTTTGAAACCTTTGTAGTAGGGTAAATCCCAAAACAATTTATTCATCAAAAATCCATGGTTTCTCAACGGGGTAGGATGCTAATCATCATAACCTCGATCTAAAGGGGTAAGTGGTAGGTTTACATCAGGATGGGTGCCACGAGGGACAGCAAGTCATATCTTGGAGGAGCCAATTCATTAGCGCAGTATTTATAAAACAAGACATGTAGATAAATAATGCAATTTATAAAGAAGATACAAAATAGGTAATAAAAAGAGTAGGACAAGTATCGGAATTCAGGAATGGTGGCTTGCCTGTGATCAGCAATAAGTCCCTTGACTTCCTTAGATAACCAAGAATACCCGATAAATAGTAATAAGAAGTCCCTTTCTTCTCGTCGTCAAACAATCACACTATCGCCGTCATTGAGTATACATGCAAGCAAACAATACCACAATCAATACAAGGCATACAAGCATCAAATCATACGGAAAACAAACATATGGCATACTACTTAATTTAGTAGGTTTTGGAGAAGTTGGGTACTAGTAATGGAATTACTAGATTTCTATAATAGGGTTTTCCCTTGGAAGATAGTTGTCTAGGCTATTTACCAAGGACTTGGGGTGGAGGCCTAAGGTCTGTAGGATACCAATGTGAAAGATATCCTCAGATAGGTCTTGAAAAAACAACACCAACACAAGTGGTTTCACCATTTTATCACTTACCTAGATTTAGTTATGCTTTTTATATTGGAATAACTCTAGTTTGAGAAAATATTTCACCAGAATTTATCTATAGGCTCAAAAATTATTTCCTTGGGTGGTTAAGTAGTGTTCGATGTACTGAACCACATAGAGTAGGAATCTTGTCAAATTACCAGAATACCCTTAATAAATCATCAAAGGAAGTTCTGTAAGGTAATTGTTCTTTTCACCAGATTTCTTTTATAGAAGGTTTTAGTGGGATTCCAATTTTACATGGTAGGTATTTCAAATACCGTTCTGTAGAAATTGGAATTACTTATTTTGGATACCTAGAACTACTGGAGGGATTTATCTAGTGAAAAGGTCTACCCAGATTAGTTTAATTCATTAGAATTCAACCATAGCTCAACAAAATTTGAGCTGCTGGGGTATGATAGATGCTGATATTAGAAAGTACTGGGAGGTGGAATTAGGTCAATACCCCTTTTGGTTTGACCTAGAGAAATTCCCTAAGGAAGATATGATCTGTTTTGGTTATTTTTGTTACAGCCAAACTAGGAAGCAATCTAGGATTGGGCCGAGGAGACATGCAAGGTATCAGGGGTACCTTTCAGTACTCATATGTTTGGCTCTAACTGGAGTCGACAAAATCACAGAAACATTTATTTTGTAAAAATGGGACATCTAAGGGTTTTATTTGTTGTATTTAATCTAGACCAGATCTGGGTAAAATTGTGGTACTACATGTTGAAGGAAACTTTAAGGGACACTAGGAAAATAGATCTGGACAAAATATGGTCATTTCCATTTTCAAAAAGATTTAAACCTGGAGTCATATTTCCTGGATTTCTGAAAAAAATAATAAAGGTTGAAGGGGCGCGGGCTGGGAAGCTAGAGGGAAATGAGCCGCCCGGGCAGATCTGGCCCAATCACAGCGGCGTGCGCGTGGGAGGTCGCGTTCGAACCCACCAGGCGGGGCCTGTCGGTCAGCGACAGGCCGGCGAAGGGGTATCGAGCGTCGACGACCGTCAGATCAAGACAAGATCGACGGTAGCACGTCGTCTTCCACCTCTGGCTGCGTAGAAAAAGGGGAAACCCTAGGCGGCCTCGAGCAGCGGCGGAGGGCTCACCTGAGGGCTCGGCAGGAGTCGGGGAGGCAACGAGGCGACGCGGTCGATGGAGGAGAGTTTAGGGGCACAGTGATGTTTGCTTCCAGGAACCAGCTCGCACGAGGACGCCCGAACAGAGCTCGTCGGGGCTCGCCAGAGAGCCGCCTAGGGTTGCTGCATGTCGGAAAAAAGAGTAGGGTTAGACGCAGGAGAGCAAGGTGATGTCGGGGGAGTGACATGGAGGAGGAGAGGGGCTACGGGGAGGGAGCCTTGCCAGATTTCTTAGAGAGGGCCGAAGCTTCTCCTCCTCCTCCTCCTTTCGGCAGTACAGAGCAAGGGAAGGGGAAGGGAGCTCTGGGGAGGTAAGTGAGAGTGTGGGGGAGAAATGAGGCAGTGGGGGAAGCAGCACTAGCTTCTGGGCTTTTAAACCAAAATGGGAATGGTGTAGGGTGGACCATGTCCAAGGAGGGAAAGGGCAAGTCCATGGGCTTGCCATTGGCTGCTAAGGGCAGTGGAGAGGGGTGTGGGCTCGTGCAGGAGCAGAGAGAGGGGAAGGTGGCAGCTGCTGCAAGTAAATGGGACCTAGGTGCTTGACTCTCTCTCTCACTCTCTTACTTCCAAGCATAAGAGACAACAAGGGAGGTTGTGCTATAGGGTTGCTATAGTGTTTTCGACCAGAGGGAGAGAAGTCTGCTGTGCAAGCTTGGTGGAGAGATTTGATGAAGTTTGAGGGGGTATTAGTGCAAGGTTTTGGTCATAATCCAAAAGGCTATGAAGAAGTTCTTTGAATTGATCTTGAAAAGATGAGTGAATAGTACTAATGGATGGTTTAGGTCAGGGTACATCTCCACTATTTATTTGGGATTAAATAGATCAATTTAGATCCTGTTTATCTCTCTTTTGCAAATAGTGCTAAGACTGTTTATAAGATTTGATTTGATATTATTTAATTGGACAAAGTGAATTTTTGATGTGAGATGGTCCCAAATGTGAATACACACTCAGGGGAATTTTCCCAAGATTTATTGAGGGGTGGAAGTAGTTAAAAACAATTATTTCTTATTTCTGCCAAATAGGGAAAATGGCAAAAAGAAATAATAAGAAATATCAAAAATATTTATTTTTGATATGGGAAGGTGTGGTCAGATGGATAGACTTCAAAGTGCTCATAGTTGAGTAAGTGTTTTGGAGAAAAGCCATTTGTCCTTATAGAGACTTTTTGATTTTCTACTAAAGGGAAGATTAAAAGGAATTTGGTCCATAATAATTATGGATAATTATTGATAAATCCTTTTAATCAAGGAAGATTATGTACACAAGGTGTGTCTAGTTTGATCAACCTTGGGTGATGAGAATCCCGGTTGATTTTGGTGAGAGACAAGGAGAAAAGGATCTAGTGCAAAGTTAATTTCATACCTACAAAACTGTGTTGGGTCTTGGAACTCAGAGCTCATCTTGGGGCATGGAGTGTAGGGATGGATAAACCAAGTGATGTAGATCACCATGGTACATGAAGTTGGTAGTGGACAGATTTGAGTTCTCAAAGAATTGATGTGGAACTATGAACAAAATAAGGTTGTCAAAAGATGTTATCAAGTAGTCTTCAAAACCAAGTGGGTTCTTCAAGCACAAGGATCCAATTGGAACGAGTGAGGTGGATACTGGTAGACCTATAAGAGTAGATCACCATCATGCAAAGAGGTGGTCCAAAGAAGATAGGATGTGTAACATACCAAAACTTCAATCCAAGTATTATCAAGATCAAATCAACCAAAAATGGGGTTAACAAAAACTTTTCCAAATTTAAAATGAAACAATTCATATATGTGTGCATTTAAAATAAGAGTTGTTTTAATTGCTATGATTGAGTGATCCAATGCTTGTGAAATGTTTCTTAGGTGATTTAAACATCATATACATCATTCCCAAACTTTTCCTAAAGAAAATCAAATAAAAAAGAATTAAAAAGGAGGAATGGTCATTTTGGCCATTTTAATCCACTACACTACTTTGAGTGTACCTAGCACTCATTTCTTAACAGAAACAATTCTTGATCTTTGTACCCCTTGCTAGTACACAAAATGAGGTACCAAGGCCCACCTTTTGATCTGCTAAAAACATTCTTTTACTTATTTTAAATGACATTTGAAATTTGAATCTAATGCATATGCATAGATCACCTCTATTTCAAAACCCCTCTATTTGAGAACCATTTTCAAAACCCTTGCAACCAGAGACTACCTAGCACTAGTGGAGATCACTCAAAAATTTTGAAACCAAAATTCAAAACTTTTTCTCTTGCGGCCATTTCATCAAACACTTGGCAGGCAGATTTCAAACAAAACACATTTCACTATTTCAAACAGTATCCTGGCCAAACTTGTCTCCCATTTGGCCCCTCTTTACTCCCTTTGTCTCTCAATGATCTAGCAAAGCCATTTAAACCCACTCCCCTACCCCCTAGCTGCACTGCCATGCCATGCCGAGCACCCTCTCACCGGCTGACCGTGCACTCGCCGCAGCAGCCCTCTCCCGCCTCTCTCTCCATGTCTAGGAGGTAGCTCACACCTCACCGCCCCTCTCTGTCCCCTGCCCGAGCCAAGCCTTGCCGTGGACCACCGAGGAAAGCCCGTGCCATGTGCCACCGCACCATGCCGATGCTGCCCCCAGAGCATGCTCTGTCCCCGCTCGCACAGACCGCCCCTTGGCCGCAGCCCGCGCCCGCTGCTCTGCCACGACCTGGAGAACACCCCAGACACCCCCGCTGGCGGTCCAACGCCTCACAGCCACCGCTTGCCGTGGACACCGCCGCCTCTGCCGCTCAGAGCGCCACCTCACCCAGACCGCATGCCACCGCTCCTATGGCCACATTCAATGCCTAGAGCACTTCCAGGTCACCGCAAGTCGATCGTAGCCATGCCTCGACCCCGCCATAGCCATGTCGCCACCGTCGCCTGCCCATCCCGCTCGGTCTCACCATCGGACCTATAAAAGGAGCCCTCCCCAGCCTCTTCTTTCCACACCATTCCACTCCCCTCACCTCTCTGAACCTCACACACCTCTAGCCGGAGCAAGGCGAGCGCTGCCTCGCCAGAATTGGAGCCGGAGCAGCCGTAGCAGGAGGAGAAGGGCGCCGCTGATTGCGACCACCCCAAGCTCTGCCGCAACCGCACCTCGCCTCGCTGTCGTCTTCCACTTTGTTTGCCCGCCTCGCCGACCCCGCTGGAGCCCTGGTACGCCCCCAGCAGACCCCCATCGAGCCTCTAGGGTTCGAGCTCGCCGGCGACCTGTTCGTCGTTGACGACGACCCTCAGCCGTAAATTCCCCTTCTAATCCTACGGCCCACAGCGTGTGTACCGTTTCGCGTGTTAAGTGCCGCTGACAAGAGGGACCCCCTGTCAGCTGAGCCCCGCGCCGCGCAGCGCCACTGGGCCGGCCCAAGTCTTTTCCCGCGCTAGCCCACCCGTTCAAACCTGGATTTTTCTCTTTAGTGAAATCTAGTTTCGGTCCACTATTTTAAAATTCAATTCTGGGAGTTTGACAAATCCAAATTGCATGAAATAAATTTTTCCTGGAAGGTATTAAGATGATCTATCCAAGCCCATTGGATTTCATTCAATTAGAGTTATAGATCTCTCCTAATAAAAATAAGAACACAGGAGCATTTGCAACTTGCAACATTTTTATAAAATCAACCAAGTTAGATTTTGAGTTGATTCCAACTCTCAAAAATCACATTTCATCATATCTATCTAAATATGTAATAATATTAAGGTTTACATGCAGTGACTTTGGACTAGTACCAAAATAATGCTATATAGGCATTTCTAGTCACTTTAAATCATTAAATAATGAACTTAAACCAAAGTAACAATGATCCAACCTTTAATTCTCATTCCCATGTGTTAAGATATGTGGTGATGACATGGGTCCACATGATCCCCTATCTTAATTGGTGAATATTAAATCTTAGTTGATTTTTCAATGAGTAGAAATTATTTTTTCTAAAATAAAAAGAATGAAACTATGGAATTAAACTTGTGATGCTTGTGATGATAATAGATCATCAAATGTGTATCTTAGAATGCTACTTAGCCTAGTTAAGTATTGTTTGGTGATTTTGCACTCCCTATGTATTTATAGACGATAGTACCGACCAAGCTTTCGAGGAGGAGGAGTTCTACCAAGAAGAAGAAGAAGAAGAAAACTTCAACCACTGCACCAACCAAGGCAAGCTACTATTAGCAAGCTAGCACTATCCAAGATTAACCCTTGCAAGTTATACTTGCAAGATACCATTAACGGTGCAAGCTAACACTTGCAAGTTTACTGCTTAGCAAGTTAGGATCAAACTAAATGGTTTAGCAAAGATGCCTTAAGCATGCCTTGATCACACTCCCTTTTGACTATTAGTACCCCAAGTCTTAGTTACAAGTTTTACTCCCTTAGTTTACACTAAGTTCTTTACTTAGTTGGAAGGTAGCATAAAAAGTATAAAACTTGACCTAATTAGAACCATTTAGATGTCATTCTATGGAATGATATTGAACCCATCTTTTCCACCTTAGTGAACACTATTAACTTAGTAGTTTAGAGTAGATCAAAAACCTGAGTCACTTTAGATGGGAACACTTAGTGAAAATGAATTATGAAAACCTTGGAATGATGAGTCATTCTATTGAGATGTTTCGACATGTGTTGAGAAAACACAAATGGTTGATGATGATGAAAATGTTGAGGCATGAGCCATAACCCTTTTATAAAACTGATGGTTGGATTCGGATGCGATACCATTCCAAATTTACCATACAACCACACTACCTGAATTGGGTAAGGCTTAGCTGGAAATTTATATGCATTAGTATTAGTTCCCTCACAGGAGAGGTCTGAGCTGAGGCTACCTCTCATGATGTCCACCTATGTAGTGCCCAAGATGACTGATGGTCATGGTTGGGAGGCCATGCTCATAGGAGAGGTGCCTATACTAGGGTGTGTAAAGGGAAGGTTATGTTTGATTATCTGCGTACTAAGTATGATAATTCAGGGTTATCCCTGACAGATGTATCGAATCTTGTGGTGAAAGTGTACCACCTCTGCAGAGTGTCAAACTATTCGAATAGCCGCGTCCGCGATTATGGACACTTGGAATGGCCATACTGTTTCGTTGTCAGATGTTTTCTAAACAACTTGATATGAATGATGAATCTTGACTTGACCACAACAGGGTTGTGTTTATAACAATAGCTTCCCAACTTAAGTGATTCTAGAACTTTACTTTATCTTTCTTTGCTTCTGAACTCAGCTTAGGTTTCAAACTTAACTTTATAGTTAAATTTAGAGTTAGCACTTTAACCTAGAAGTTTATACTTGTTAGTGGTAGTTTGCGAGTACTTAAAGAGTACTCATGGCTTTTGTCCCTGGCTATTATCATGGCTAGACTATGAAGGAGACTATCAAGATGATGGCCAACAGGACGGCTATGATAACTAAGACTATCTGCCTTCGTCAGCATTGCCTGTGCCCCTGAAGATGGACCCCACCGCTACACTTATCTTTTATTTCCGCTTCTTGTTGTATTAAGACTGGATCATGAGATCCTTATTTGTGTAAGACCTTATGTATGGTTTGTAATGGATGATGTACTGTGATATCTAATCCGTTATGTCTCGCAAAAATGGTAATCCTAGGATTGCAAGGTATGGCATAATGGGCATCTGGGATTAAAAATCCGGGTGTTGACAAGTTGGTATCAGGGCCATCCTGACCATAGGAGACCCTAGTTAGAATGGACGTCAAACAAAAACTTAATTTCAAAACCAAAATGAGTATTTATGAAAAACTATCTCCTCCCTTACCCTTGTGGATTCTTTCTCCAAAAACTCATGTTACTCAAAATTCTTACACTACTACTTAAAATTTGACACACTTGATCACTTCACTAACTTCCTCATCCTTAATTCTTGTAGATGGAGACTCAGTTCATCAAGTTTTACCAGTTGGGAAACGGAGGTCAGCTGATCTTCGAGAGGGATCTGGATTCACTGTCGGAGTTACTGGGACGCCCGCACCCGGAGTTTCTTGGAGCTCAACTTCTAGGACCCCCAGGAGGAGACCTACAGTGGCTAGTCACCGCGGATCTTAGAGGAAGCATTGAAGCACCAACTTCTAGAAGAATTCAGTTCTCCGTGAGAGAGAACAACTGGCTAGATGGATTAGCCAGGGCAATGCATGAAGCTCTCGCACGTCTATGTGCCCTCGGTGTCAACAAGACCCAAGGAACCCGTTTTGCCCACTATACAAGACGTGATTTCATGGGAATGCCAATGGAGATGCCGGACCACCCTGAGTTGAGGCGTCAAGTGGAGAACCTTGACTTCTTGCTTCACGACAGACAACAAGAACTGGACAATGCCAGAGAGTTAACCAACCAGAACCGTGCCATTGCCGACCAGAAGGCCCAGACTTTCACACTGCTTGTCCAAGACCGTCAGTCTCTTCGCCGCCAGCGTGCCAAGAAGGATCGCACCATCGCCCGTCTTCGCAAGAAGGTGGCCGACCTCGAGAAGACCGTCAAGGAGCAGGAAGCTCAGCTTGCCGCCAAGGAAGAAGAAGATGAGGGTGAAGACATCCAGGGAGACATGGATTCTTACCTCAGCAATGATGATGATTTTCTGGCGGAGGATGCCGTGGACTTCTACACTGATGATGAGGACTACGAGTTCATCGACGATGAGTATATGCACTAGAGCACTATCGTAGCATGAGATGTATCGCTCTCACTATATCTTAGCTTGCGGAATGGTTCTTAAAACCATCTGTTTTCCTTTGATTGTTGTGGTGTGTGTTGTATCATGTGCTTGCTTGCATGAATGAAAATGAAGTTAGTTGAAAAAACTGAGTCTAACTCAAAGTTTCAGATTTGAAAACCCCAAGACCATGAACCTTAGAATTTCCCTCTTACCCCTATATCTCAATCTTCAGATGACTCGTGGAAACCAAGGAGGGAGCAGCTCGTCGCAAGACCCAATGCTGCAGATATTGCAGAATCTCATAGCAGACCCTGAAGCAAGCCGGGCAGAACGCCAAGACAACTTAGCAACACTTCAGCAGATCGCCTAGATGGCTCTCAACAACCAAGGGCATGGAAATCAGGATCACCAGGGATCCAAACTCAAAAACTTTCAGAACACCAATCCCCTAATCTTCAATCAATCTGAGAACCCATTAGATGCTGATGACTGGTTACAGACCATGGAAAACAACTTAGAAGTTGCCCGAGTTGATGAAAATGAGAAAGTTCTCTTTGCCACCCACTATCTGGCAGGAGATGCAAGAGCTTGGTGGAATAGCAATCCGCAATATGAACCATGGTCAAGTGATGACATGGGAAGCATTCAAAGTCATGTTCAGTCGCACCCACGTGCCGCAAGGTCTAGTCAACAGAATGAGAGATGAGTTCTGCGAATTGAAGCAAGGAAGAATGACTGTGGTGGAGTACCGTGACAGATTCATGTCACTTGCCAGGTATGCACCTGATGAGATCAACACAGAGGCCAAGAAGAAGGAGAGATTCTTGAACGGACTGCATGATGAGATGCAGACTGTCCTCAAAGAGCTAGTCGACTCTGCCATCCAGATGGAAGGGAAGATTAACCAGGCAAACGACAACCGCAAGCGTCGTATGATGCAGCAGTCTGGATCCAACAGTCACCAGAAGTACCGTCCCAACCCTTCACCAGGATATGCACCAAGGAACAACCGACCCCCAAATTCTCGCCCAAGCTACCCCAACCGTAGCGGAGGCAATGTGAAGTCCGGAGGAAACAATCACAACTCCGGTAGTGCCAACAATTTCAACCATGCACCTCCCAAGAACCACAACTACAACAACAACAACAACAACAACAGCAACACTGCACCCAGAACTGGCAGCAATGATGTACCTATCATAGTCAAGGACAAGTCCCAGATCACTTGTTTCGAGTGTGGAGTGAAAGGTCACTACTCCAATGAGTGTCCCAAGAAGACGGCAGCCAATGCCAATGTGAATGTCCCATCTCAGCAGCAGTGTCGTGTTCAACTAGAAAGGAGATTTGCCCCAAGGAATCCTCACAACCGCAACGGCCGTCTCTTTCACATGAATGTCGAAGAAGCCCAGGAAGCGCCAGACGTAGTGCTGGGTATGTTTTCTGTCAACTCAGTTTTAGCAAGAGTATTGTTTGATTCGGGAGCATCGCATTCATTTGTCACCGAAGAATTTGCATGCACTAGTAAGATTCGTCCAACCAACCTGAAGCATGTCATGATAGTTCAAATCCCCGGTTCAACAACCAAGGCTAGAAAAATTTGCAAAGTTGTACCTATCAGAATACATGGGATAGATTTTTATGCCAACCTAATTGTACTTGGAACCAAAGGTTTGGAAGTAGTACTAGGTATGGACTGGATGTCAAGGCATAAAGGATTGATAGACTGTGCTAAGAAAGCCATCACCATGACCAGTAGTTCTGGAGTCACAGTAGAGCATATCTCTGAAACCTTACCCCGACAATTCAAGTGCAACCAGAGTGTAGCCTTGCCCACCATAGACCAAGTCAGAGTAGTCTGTGAATACCCCGACGTATTCCTAGATGAATTTCCAGGTATGACCTCGGATAGGGATATTGAGTTCATTATCGAACTAATCCCCAGAACCGGACCTATAGCCCAGAGACCCTATAGTATGAACCCCTCAGAGTTAGTGGAACTGAAGAAGCAGTTGGATGCTATGCTAGCCAAAGGTTTGATTCAACCAAGTGCATCGGCATGGAGGTCACCAGTGTTATTCGTCGACAATAAAGATGGAGGCAACCGTTTGTGCACAGATTACAGGAAGTTAAATGATGTCACCATCAAGAACAAGTACCCCTTGCCAAAGATAGAGGACCTATTTGATCAGTTGACTGGAGCTCAGGTATTCTCAAAGATTGATCTTAGGACTGGTTATCACCAACTTAAGATTCGTGCAACGCATATTCCGAAGACCACCTTTACTACTCGCTATGGTTTATACGAGTATACGGTTATGTCTTTTGGATTAACCAATGCCCCTTCTTATTTCATGAATCTCATGAATAAGATCATTATGAATTTCCTAGATAATTTTGTAGTTGTGTTTATCGACGACATCCTTATCTACTCCAAGTCGGAAGAAGAGCATGAGCAACATTTGAGAGTTATCCTAGAAACCCTGAGAGAGCATCAGTTATATGCCAAGTTCAGCAAGTGTGAGTTTTGGCTGAAAGAAGTAGGATTCCTAGGACATATTGTGTCTGCCGGAGGAGTCTCTATTGATCCTGCCAAGATCAAAGATGTCGAAGAATGGGAAGCCCCAACCACTCAAACCCAAGTCCGTGCATTTCTCGGATTAGCGGGATATTACCGCAAGTTCGTAGAAGGATTCTCGAGCATAGCCCGACCAATGACCCAATTGTTGAAGAAGGACAAGAAGTTTGAATGGACAGACAAATGTGAAGCGAGTTTCCAGGAGCTAAAGAGGAGATTGATATCAGCCCCAATTTTGGTCATGCCAGACATCAAGAAGCCCTTTGATGTGTATTGCGACGCATCCAAGATTGGTCTAGGATGTGTATTGATGCAAGAAGGCAAAGTCATCGCTTATCTGTCTCGACAACTGAAGCAGCATGAGCAGAACTATCCGACCCATGATCTTGAGCTAGCAGTTGTGGTTCTAGCGTTGAAGACATGGCGTCATTATTTGATGGGTAATCGCTGTGAGATTTACTCAGATCATAAGAGCTTGAAGTATATCTTCACTCAAAAGGAGCTGAATATGAGGCAAAGAAGATGGATAGAGTTAATCAAGGATTATGACCTTGACATTCACTATCAGCCCGACAAAGCCAATGTGGTAGCGGATGCTCTTAGCAGATTGCCGTGTAGGCTTAACACCATGATCAAGGAGAAGCAACCCAGTTTGTATGAAGAATTAGAGCATTTCAGAACTAAATTAGTTAGCAAAGGATTCTTAGCTAGCATTGAACTTCAACCCACTTTGATTAGCCAAATCAAGGAAGCCTAGAAGGGAAATGAAAGTATCAACGGAATCAAACGTCGTATTGGTACAGGAAAGGTACCTGGATTCACCGAAGACAAAGAAGGAGTACTGTGGTACAAAGGACGTATCTGTGTGCCAGCAGATTCAGAGCTGAAGGAGGTTATCATGAAGGAAGCTCATGATACTCTTTATTCTATCCACCCCGGAAGAACAAAGATGTATCAGGATTTGAAAGAGCAATTTTGGTGCCATAAGATGAAGAGAGATCGGAGCTACATCGCCAAATGTGACATCTGCCAAAGAGTCAAAGCAGAGCATCAGAGACCTGCAGGACTGTTGCAACCATTGCAGATTCCGGAATGGAAATGGGATTCCGTCGGAATGGACATTATCACAGGTTTACCTAGCTCTAGTAGGGGAAATGACTCAATCTGGGTCATAGTTGATAGACTGTCCAAGGTAGCCCACTTTATACCTGTCAAGACCACTTACCAGAGTGCAAAGTTAGTAGAGCTATACATTGCTAGGATTGTTAGTATGCATGGAACCCCCAAGACCATAGTATCAGATCGAGGAACCCAGTTTACCTCAAGATTTTGGCAGAAAGTCCAAGAAGGATTAGGAACCAAGTTGAACTTCAGCACAACATATCACCTGCAAACAGATGGACAGACTAAGAGAGTCAACCAGATCCTAGAGGATATGCTTAGAGCTTGTGTGTTGGAATATGGATCAAAATGGGAAGACTGCCTGCATTTCGCAGAATTCTCATATAATAACAGTTATCAAGCTAGTTTGCAAATGGAACCATTTGAATTCCTATACGGAAGAAAGTGTCATACCCCTTTGAATTGGTCGCAAGTAGGAGAGAGTCAGATCTTCGAACCCGACATCCTTCGGGAAGCGGAAGAGAAAGTTCACAAAGTCCGTGAGCACCTCAAGACCACCCAATCCAGACAGAAGAGTTATGTTGACAAGAGAAGGAGAGACCTGACTTTCAATGTCGGAGATTTTGTATATCTCAAAGTTTCACCATTGAAGGGAACTCAACGCTTTAGTCTGAAAGGAAAGTTAGCCCCCAGATATATCGGACCTTTCAAGATTCTGAACCATCGAGGAGAAGTATCATATCAGTTGGAACTGCCTAAAGAGATGTCAGCCATCCACAATGTGTTCCATATCTCGTTACTTCGCAAATGTCTGGAAGTGCCCGAGAAGACTAAAGTTTTCAAGAACATCGATCACCGAGCTGTGGAAATCAACAATGACCTGACCTATCGAGAAAGTACCTATCCGTATCTTAGAAGAGGCTTACAGAACCACCAGGACCAGGAGTATCAAATTTCTCAAGATTCAGTGGAGCAACCAAACCAAGGAGGAAGCTACTTGGGAGCGCGGAGATTACATTAGGACAGAGTTCCCAGATCTCTTTAGTTCCTAGTTTTCTTTGTAAATCTCGGGACGAGATTTTGTTTAAGGGGAAAAGGTTTGTAACATCCCAAAACTTCAATCCAAGTTTATCAAGATCAAATCAACCAAAAATGGGGTTAACAAAAACTTTTCCAAATTTAAAATGGAAGCATTCATATATGTGTGCATTTAAAATAGGAGTTGTTTGAATTGCCATGATTGAGTGATCCAATGCTTGTAAAATGTTTCTTAGGTGATTAAAACATCATCTACACCATTCCCAAACTTTTCCTAAAGAAAATCAAATCAAAAAGAATTAAAAAGGAGGAATGGTCATTTTGGCCATTTTAATCCACTACACTACTTTGAGTGTTCCTAGCACTCATTTCTTAACAGAAACAATTCTTGATCTTTGTACCCCTTGCTAGTACACATAATGAGGTACCAAGGCCCACCTTTTGATCTGCTAAAAACATTCTTTTACTTATTTTAAATGACATTTGAAATTTGAATCTAATGCATATGCATAGATCACCTCTATTTTGAAACCCCTCTATTTGAGCTCCATTTTCAAAACCCTTGCAACCAGAGACTACCTAGCACTAGTGGAGATCACTCAAAAAATTTGAAACCAAAATTCAAAAAAATTTCTCTTGCGGCCATTTCATCAAACACTTGGCATGCAGATTTCAAACAAAACACATTTCACTATTTCAAACAGTATTCTGGCCAAACTTGTCTCCCATTTGGCCCCTCTTTACTTCCTTTGTCTCTCAATGATCTAGCAAACCCATTTAAACCCACTCCCCTACCCCCTAGCTGCACTGCCATGCCATGCCAAGCACCCTCTCGCCGGCCGACTGTGCACTCGCCGCAGCAGCCCTCTCCCGCCTCTCTCTCCATGTCTAGGAGGTAGCTCACACCTCACCGCCCCTCTCTGTCCCCTGCCCGAGCCAAGACTTGTTGTGGACCACCGAGGAAAGCTCGCGCCCAGTGCCACCGCACCATGCCGGTGCCGCCCCTAGAGCGTGCTCAGTCCCCGCCCGCACAGACCGCCCTTGGCCGCAGCCGGCGCCCGCCGCTCGCCACGACCTGGAGAACACCCCAGACACCCCCGCGGGTGGCCCAATGCCTCATAGCCACCGCTCGCCGTGGACACCGCCGCCTCTGCCGCTTAGAGCGCCACCTCGCCCAGACCGCATGCCACCGCCCCTACGGCCGCATTCAATGCCTAGAGCACCGCTAGGGAACCGCACGTCGATCGCCACCCGCAGCCATGCCTCTACCCCGCCGTAGCCATGTCGCCACCGTCGCCTGCCCATCTCGATCAGTCTCACCGTCGGGCCTATAAAAGGAGCCCTCCCCAGCCTCTTCTCTCCACACCATTCCACTCCCCTCACCTCTCTGAACCTCACCCACCTCTAGCCGGAGCAAGGCGAGCTCTGCCTCGCCGGAATTGGAGCCGGAGCAGGCGCAGCAGGAGGAGAAGGACGCCACTGATGGTGACCACCCCAAGCTCCGCCGCAACCGCGCCTCGCATCGCCGTCGTCTTCCACTTTGTTTGCCCGCCTCGCCAACCCCGCTGGAGCCCTGGTACGTTTCCAGCAGACCCCCACCGAGCCACTAGGGTTTGAGCTCGCCGGCGACCTGTTCGTCGTCGATGACGACCCTCAGCCATAGATCCCCCTTCTAATCCTACGACCCACAGCGCGCGTACCGTTTCGCGTGTTAAGTGCCGCTGACAAGCGGGACCCCCTGTCAGCTGAGCCCCGTGCCGCGGAGCGCCACTGGGCCGGCCCAAGTATTTTCCTGCGCTAGCCCACCTATTCTAATCTTGAATTTTCTTTTTAGTTAAATATAGTTTCTGTCCACTATTTTAAAATTCAATTCTGGGAGTTTGACAAATCCAAATTGCATGAAACAAACTTTTCCTGAAAGGTATTAAGATGATCTATCCAAGCCCGTTGGATTTAATTCAATTAGAGTTATAGATCTCTCCTAATAAAAATAAGAAGACAGAAGCATTTGCAACTTGCAACATTTTTATAAAATCAACCAAGTTAGCTTTTGAGTTGATTCCAACTCTCAAAAATCACATTTCATCATATCTATATAAATATGTAATAACATTAAGGTTTACATGCAATGACTTTGGACTAGTACCAAAATAATGCTATATAGTCATTTCTAGTCACTTTAAATCATTAAATAATGAACTTAACCCAAAGTAATATTGATCCAACCTTTAATTCTCATTCCCATGTGTTAACATATGTGGTGATGACATGTTTCCACATGATCTCCTATCTTAAGTGAAGAATATTAAATCTTAATTAATTTTTCAATGAGTAGAAATTATTTTTTCTAAAATAAAAAGAATGAAACTATGGAATTAAACTTGTGATGCTTGTGATGATAATAGATCATCAAATGTGTGTCTTAGAATGCTACTTAGCCTAGTTAAGTATTGTTTGGTGATTGTGCACTCCCTATGTATTTATAGACGATAGTACCGACCAAGCTTTCGAGGAGGAGGAGTTCTACAAAGAAGAAGAAAAAGAAGAAAACTTCAACCACTTCACCAACCAAGGCAAGCTTCTATTAGCAAGCTAGCACTATCCAAGATTAACCCTTGCAAGTTATACTTGCAAGCCACCATTAACATTGCAAGCTAACACTTGCAAATTTAGTGCTTAGCAAGTTAGGATCAAACTAAATGGTTTAGCAAAGATGCCTTAAGCATGCCTTGATCACACTCCCTTTTGACTATTAGTACCCCAAGGCTTAGTTACAAGTTTTACTCCCTTAGTTTACACCAAGTTCTTTACTTAGTTGGAAGGTAGCATAAAAAGTATAAAACTTGACCTAGTTAGAACCATTTAGATGTCATTATATGGCATGAGATTGAACCCATCTTTTCCACCTTAGTGAAAGCTCTTAACTTAGTAGTTTAGAGTAGATCAAAAACCTGAGTCACTTTAGATGGGAACACTTAGTGAAAATGAATTATGAAAACCTTGGAATGATGAGTCATTCTATTGAGATGTTTCGACATGTGTTGAGAAAACACAAATGGTTGATGATGATGAAAATGTTGAGGCATGAGCCATAACCCTTTTATAAAACTGATGGTTGGATTCGGATGCGATACCATTCCAAATTTACCATACAACCACACTACCTGAATTGGGTAAGGCTTAGCTGGAAATTTATATGCGTTAGTATTAGTTCCCTCACGGGAGAGGTCTGAGCTGAGGCTACCTCTCATGATGTCAACCTATGTAGTGCCCAAGATGACTGATGGTCATGGTTGGGAGGCCATGCTCATAGGAGAGGTGCCTATACTAGGGTGTGTAAAGGGAAGGTTATGTTTGATTATCTGCGTACTAAGTATGATAATTCAGGGTTATCCCTGACAGATGTATCGAATCTTGTGGTGAAAGTGTACCACCTCTGCAGAGTGTCAAACTATTCGAATAGCCGCGTCCGCGGTTATGGACACTTGGAATGGCCATACTGTTTCGTTGTCAGATGTTTTCTAAACAACTTGATATGAATGATGAATCTTGACTTGACCACAACAGGGTTGTGTTTATAACAATAGCTTCCCAACTTAAGTGATTCTAGAACTTTACTTTATCTTTCTTTGCTTCTGAACTCAGCTTAGGTTTCAAACTTAACTTTATAGTTAAATTTAGAGTTAGCACTTTAACCTAGAAGTTTATACTTGTTAGTGGTAGTTTGCGAGTACTTAAAGAGTACTCATGGCTTTTGTCCCTAGCTATTATCATGGCCAGGCTATGAAGGAGACTATCAAGATGATGGCCAACAGGACGGCTATGATAACTAGGACTATCTGCCTTCGTCAGCATTGCCTGTGCCCCTGAAGATGGACCCCACCACTACGCTTATCTTTTATTTCCGCTGCTTGTTGTATTAAGACTGGATCATGAGATCATTATTTGTGTAAGACCTTATGTATGGTTTGTAATGGATGATGTACTATGATATCCAATCCGTTATGTCTCGCAAAAATGGTAATCCTGGAATTGCGAGGTATGGCATAACGGACATCTAGGATTAAAAATACGGGTGTTGACAAGTTGGTATCAGGGCCATCCTGACCATAGGAGACCCTAGTTAGAATGGACGTCAAACAAAAACTTAATTTCAAAACCAAAATGAGTATTTATGAAAAACTATCTCCTCCCTTACCCTTGTGGATTCTTTCTCCAAAAACTCATGTTACTCAAAATTCTTACACTACTACTTAAAATTTGACACACTTGATCACTTCACTAACTTCCTCATCCTTAATTCTTGTAGATGGAGACTCAGTTCATCAAGTTTTACCAGTTGGGAAACGGAGGTCAGCTGATCTTCGAGAGGGATCTGGATTCACTGTCGGAGTTACTGGGACGCCCGCACCCGGAGTTTCTTGGAGCTCAACTTCTAGGACCCCCAGGAGGAGACCTACAGTGGCTAGTCACCGCGGATCTTAGAGGAAGCATTGAAGCACCAACTTCTGGAAGAATTCAGTTCTCCGTGAGAGAGAACAACTGGCTAGATGGATTAGCCAGGGCAATGCATGAAGCTCTCGCACGTCTATGTGCCCTCAGTGTCAACAAGACCCAAGGAACCCGTTTTGCCCACTATACAAGACGTGATTTCATGGGAATGCCAATGGAGATGCCGGACCACCCTGAGTTGAGGCGTCAAGTGGAGAACCTTGACTTCTTGCTTCACGACAGACAACAAGAACTGGACAATGCCAGAGAGTTAACCAACCAGAACCGTGCCATTGCCGACCAGAAGGCCCAGACTTTCACACTGCTTGTCCAAGACCGTCAGTCTCTTCGCCGCTAGCGTGCCAAGAAGGATCGCACCATCGCCCGTCTTCGCAAGAAGGTGGCCGACCTCGAGAAGACCGTCAAGGAGCAGGAAGCTCAGCTTGCCGCCAAGGAAGAAGAAGATGAGGGTGAAGACATCCAGGGAGACATGGATTCTTACCTCAGCAATGATGATGATTTTCTGGCGGAGGATGCCGTGGACTTCTACACTGATGATGAGGACTACGAGTTCATCGACGATGAGTATATGCACTAGAGCACTATCGTAGCATGAGATGTATCGCTCTCACTATATCTTAGCTTGCGGAATGGTTCTTAAAACCATCTGTTTTCCTTTGATTGTTGTGGTGTGTGTTGTATCATGTGCTTGCTTGCATGAATGAAAATGAAGTTAGTTGAAAAAACTGAGTCTAACTCAAAGTTTCAGATTTGAAAACCCCAAGACCATGAACCTTAGAATTTCCCTCTTACCCCTATATCTCAATCTTCAGATGACTCGTGGAAACCAAGGAGGGAGCAGCTCGTCGCAAGACCCAATGCTGCAGATATTGCAGAATCTCATAGCAGACCCTGAAGCAAGCCGGGCAGAACGCCAAGACAACTTAGCAACACTTCAGCAGATCGCCTAGATGGCTCTCAACAACCAAGGGCATGGAAATCAGGATCACCAGGGATCCAAACTCAAAAACTTTCAGAACACCAATCCCCTAATCTTCAATCAATCTGAGAACCCATTAGATGCTGATGACTGGTTACAGACCATGGAAAACAACTTAGAAGTTGCCCGAGTTGATGAAAATGAGAAAGTTCTCTTTGCCACCCACTATCTGGCAGGAGATGCAAGAGCTTGGTGGAATAGCAATCCGCAATATGAACCATGGTCAAGTGATGACATGGGAAGCATTCAAAGTCATGTTCAGTCGCACCCACGTGCCGCAAGGTCTAGTCAACAGAATGAGAGATGAGTTCTGCGAATTGAAGCAAGGAAGAATGACTGTGGTGGAGTACCGTGACAGATTCATGTCACTTGCCAGGTATGCACCTGATGAGATCAACACAGAGGCCAAGAAGAAGGAGAGATTCTTGAACGGACTGCATGATGAGATGCAGACTGTCCTCGAAGAGCTAGTCGACTCTGCCATCCAGATGGAAGGGAAGATTAACCAGGCAAACGACAACCGCAAGCGTCGTATGATGCAGCAGTCTGGATCCAACAGTCACCAGAAGTACCGTCCCAACCCTTCACCAGGATATGCACCAAGGAACAACCGACCCCCAAATTCTCGCCCAAGCTACCCCAACCGTAGCGGAGGCAATGTGAAGTCCGGAGGAAACAATCACAACTCCGGTAGTGCCAACAATTTCAACCATGCACCTCCCAAGAACCACAACTACAACAACAACAACAACAACAACAACAGCAACACTGCACCCAGAACTGGCAGCAATGATGTACCTATCATAGTCAAGGACAAGTCCCAGATCACTTGTTTCGAGTGTGGAGTGAAAGGTCACTACTCCAATGAGTGTCCCAAGAAGACGGCAGCCAATGCCAATGTGAATGTCCCATCTCAGCAGCAGTGTCGTGTTCAACTAGAAAGGAGATTTGCCCCAAGGAATCCTCACAACCGCAACGGCCGTCTCTTTCACATGAATGTCGAAGAAGCCCAGGAAGCGCCAGACGTAGTGCTGGGTATGTTTTCTGTCAACTCAGTTTTAGCAAGAGTATTGTTTGATTCGGGAGCATCGCATTCATTTGTCACCGAAGAATTTGCATGCACTAGTAAGATTCGTCCAACCAACCTGAAGCATGTCATGATAGTTCAAATCCCCGGTTCAACAACCAAGGCTAGAAAAATTTGCAAAGTTGTACCTATCAGAATACATGGGATAGATTTTTATGCCAACCTAATTGTACTTGGAACCAAAGGTTTGGAAGTAGTACTAGGTATGGACTGGATGTCAAGGCATAAAGGATTGATAGACTGTGCTAAGAAAGCCATCACCATGACCAGTAGTTCTGGAGTCACAGTAGAGCATATCTCTGAAACCTTACCCCGACAATTCAAGTGCAACCAGAGTGTAGCCTTGCCCACCATAGACCAAGTCAGAGTAGTCTGTGAATACCCCGACGTATTCCTAGATGAATTTCCAGGTATGACCTCGGATAGGGATATTGAGTTCATTATCGAACTAATCCCCAGAACCGGACCTATAGCCCAGAGACCCTATAGTATGAACCCCTCAGAGTTAGTGGAACTGAAGAAGCAGTTGGATGCTATGCTAGCCAAAGCTAGTTTGCAAATGGAACCATTTGAATTCCTATACGGAAGAAAGTGTCATACCCCTTTGAATTGGTCGCAAGTAGGAGAGAGTCAGATCTTCGAACCCGACATCCTTCGGAAGCGGAAGAGAAAGTTCACAAAGTCCGTGAGCACCTCAAGACCACCCATCCAGACAGAAGAGTTATGTTGACAAGAGAAGGAGAGACCTGACTTTCAATGTCGGAGATTTTGTATATCTCAAAGTTTCACCATTGAAGGGAACTCAACGCTTTAGTCTGAAAGGAAAGTTAGCCCCCAGATATATCGGACCTTTCAAGATTCTGAACCATCGAGGAGAAGTATCATATCAGTTGGAACTGCCTAAAGAGATGTCAGCCATCCACAATGTGTTCCATATCTCGTTACTTCGCAAATGTCTGGAAGTGCCCGAGAAGACTAAAGTTTTCAAGAACATCGATCACCGAGCTGTGGAAATCAACAATGACCTGACCTATCGAGAAAGTACCTATCCGTATCTTAGAAGAGGCTTACAGAACCACCAGGACCAGGAGTATCAAATTTCTCAAGATTCAGTGGAGCAACCAAACCAAGGAGGAAGCTACTTGGGAGCGCGGAGATTACATTAGGACAGAGTTCCCAGATCTCTTTAGTTCCTAGTTTTCTTTGTAAATCTCGGGACGAGATTTTGTTTAAGGGGAAAAGGTTTGTAACATCCCAAAACTTCAATCCAAGTTTATCAAGATCAAATCAACCAAAAATGGGGTTAACAAAAACTTTTCCAAATTTAAAATGGAAGCATTCATATATGTGTGCATTTAAAATAGGAGTTGTTTGAATTGCCATGATTGAGTGATCCAATGCTTGTAAAATGTTTCTTAGGTGATTAAAACATCATCTACACCATTCCCAAACTTTTCCTAAAGAAAATCAAATCAAAAAGAATTAAAAAGGAGGAATGGTCATTTTGGCCATTTTAATCCACTACACTACTTTGAGTGTTCCTAGCACTCATTTCTTAACAGAAACAATTCTTGATCTTTGTACCCCTTGCTAGTACACATAATGAGGTACCAAGGCCCACCTTTTGATCTGCTAAAAACATTCTTTTACTTATTTTAAATGACATTTGAAATTTGAATCTAATGCATATGCATAGATCACCTCTATTTTGAAACCCCTCTATTTGAGCTCCATTTTCAAAACCCTTGCAACCAGAGACTACCTAGCACTAGTGGAGATCACTCAAAAAATTTGAAACCAAATTCAAAAAAATTTCTCTTGCGGCCATTTCATCAAACACTTGGCATGCAGATTTCAAACAAAACACATTTCACTATTTCAAACAGTATTCTGGCCAAACTTGTCTCCCATTTGGCCCCTCTTTACTTCCTTTGTCTCTCAATGATCTAGCAAACCCATTTAAACCCACTCCCCTACCCCCTAGCTGCACTGCCATGCCATGCCAAGCACCCTCTCGCCGGCCGACTGTGCACTCGCCGCAGCAGCCCTCTCCCGCCTCTCTCTCCATGTCTAGGAGGTAGCTCACACCTCACCGCCCCTCTCTGTCCCCTGCCCGAGCCAAGACTTGTTGTGGACCACCGAGGAAAGCTCGCGCCCAGTGCCACCGCACCATGCCGGTGCCGCCCCCAGAGCGTGCTCAGTCCCCGCCCGCACAGACCGCCCTTGGCCGCAGCCGGCGCCCGCCGCTCGCCACGACCTGGAGAACACCCCAGACACCCCCGCGGGTGGCCCAATGCCTCATAGCCACCGCTCGCCGTGGACACCGCCGCCTCTGCCGCTTAGAGCGCCACCTCGCCCAGACCGCATGCCACCGCCCCTACGGCCGCATTCAATGCCTAGAGCACCGCTAGGGAACCGCACGTCGATCGCCACCCGCAGCCATGCCTCTACCCCGCCGTAGCCATGTCGCCACCGTCGCCTGCCCATCTCGATCAGTCTCACCGCCGGGCCTATAAAAGGAGCCCTCCCCAGCCTCTTCTCTCCACACCATTCCACTCCCCTCACCTCTCTGAACCTCACCCACCTCTAGCCGGAGCAAGGCGAGCTCTGCCTCGCCGGAATTGGAGCCGGAGCAGGCGCAGCAGGAGGAGAAGGACGCCACTGATGGTGACCACCCCAAGCTCCGCCGCAACCGCGCCTCGCATCGCCGTCGTCTTCCACTTTGTTTGCCCGCCTCGCCAACCCCGCTGGAGCCCTGGTACGTTTCCAGCAGACCCCCACCGAGCCACTAGGGTTTGAGCTCGCCGGCGACCTGTTCGTCGTCGATGACGACCCTCAGCCATAGATCCCCCTTCTAATCCTACGACCCACAGCGCGCGTACCGTTTCGCGTGTTAAGTGCCGCTGACAAGCGGGACCCCCTGTCAGCTGAGCCCCGTGCCGCGGAGCGCCACTGGGCCGGCCCAAGTATTTTCCTGCGCTAGCCCACCTATTCTAATCTTGAATTTTCTTTTTAGTTAAATATAGTTTCTGTCCACTATTTTAAAATTCAATTCTGGGAGTTTGACAAATCCAAATTGCATGAAACAAACTTTTCCTGAAAGGTATTAAGATGATCTATCCAAGCCCGTTGGATTTAATTCAATTAGAGTTATAGATCTCTCCTAATAAAAATAAGAAGACAGAAGCATTTGCAACTTGCAACATTTTTATAAAATCAACCAAGTTAGCTTTTGAGTTGATTCCAACTCTCAAAAATCACATTTCATCATATCTATATAAATATGTAATAACATTAAGGTTTACATGCAATGACTTTGGACTAGTACCAAAATAATGCTATATAGTCATTTCTAGTCACTTTAAATCATTAAATAATGAACTTAACCCAAAGTAATATTGATCCAACCTTTAATTCTCATTCCCATGTGTTAACATATGTGGTGATGACATGTTTCCACATGATCTCCTATCTTAAGTGAAGAATATTAAATCTTAATTAATTTTTCAATGAGTAGAAATTATTTTTTCTAAAATAAAAAGAATGAAACTATGGAATTAAACTTGTGATGCTTGTGATGATAATAGATCATCAAATGTGTGTCTTAGAATGCTACTTAGCCTAGTTAAGTATTGTTTGGTGATTGTGCACTCCCTATGTATTTATAGACGATAGTACCGACCAAGCTTTCGAGGAGGAGGAGTTCTACAAAGAAGAAGAAAAAGAAGAAAACTTCAACCACTTCACCAACCAAGGCAAGCTTCTATTAGCAAGCTAGCACTATCCAAGATTAACCCTTGCAAGTTATACTTGCAAGCCACCATTAACATTGCAAGCTAACACTTGCAAATTTAGTGCTTAGCAAGTTAGGATCAAACTAAATGGTTTAGCAAAGATGCCTTAAGCATGCCTTGATCACACTCCCTTTTGACTATTAGTACCCCAAGGCTTAGTTACAAGTTTTACTCCCTTAGTTTACACCAAGTTCTTTACTTAGTTGGAAGGTAGCATAAAAAGTATAAAACTTGACCTAGTTAGAACCATTTAGATGTCATTATATGGCATGAGATTGAACCCATCTTTTCCACCTTAGTGAAAGCTCTTAACTTAGTAGTTTAGAGTAAATAAAAACCTGAGTCACTTTAGATGGGAACACTTAGTGAAAATGAATTATGAAAACCTTGGAATGATGAGTCATTCTATTGAGATGTTTTGACATGTGTTGAGAAAACACAAATGGTTGATGATGATGAAAATGTTGAGGCATGAGCCTTAACCCTTTTATAAAACTGATGGTTGGATTCGGATGCGATACCATTCCAAATTTACCGTACAACCACACTACCTGAATTGGGTAAGGCTTAGCTGGAAATTTATATGCGTTAGTATTAGTTCCCTCACGGGAGAGGTCTGAGCTGAGGCTACCTCTCATGATGTCAACCTATGCAGTGCCCAAGATGACTGATGGTCATGGTTGGGAGGCCATGTTGATAGGAGAGGTGCTTATACTAGGGTGTGTAAAGGGAAGGTTATGTGTGATTATATGCATACTAAGTATGATGATTCAGGGTTATCCCTGACAGATGTATCGAATCTTGTGGTGAAAGTGTACCACCTCTGCAGAGTGTCAAACTATTCGAATAGCCGCGTCCGCGGTTATGGACACTTGGAATGGCCATACTGTTTCGTTGTCAGATGTTTTCTAAACAACTTGATATGAATGATGAATCTTGACTTGACCACAACAGGGTTGTGTTTATAACAATAGCTTCCCAACTTAAGTGATTCTAGAACTTTACTTTATCTTTCTTTGCTTCTGAACTCAGCTTAGGTTTCAAACTTAACTTTATAGTTAAATTTAGAGTTAGCACTTTAACCTAGAAGTTTATACTTGTTAGTGGTAGTTTGCGAGTACTTAAAGAGTACTCATGGCTTTTGTCCCTAGCTATTATCATGGCCAGGCTATGAAGGAGACTATCAAGATGATGGCCAACAGGACGGCTATGATAACTAGGACTATCTGCCTTCGTCAGCATTGCCTGTGCCCCTGAAGATGGACCCCACCACTACGCTTATCTTTTATTTCCGCTGCTTGTTGTATTAAGACTGGATCATGAGATCATTATTTGTGTAAGACCTTATGTATGGTTTGTAATGGATGATGTACTATGATATCCAATCCGTTATGTCTCGCAAAAATGGTAATCCTGGAATTGCGAGGTATGGCATAACGGACATCTAGGATTAAAAATACGGGTGTTGACAAGTTGGTATCAGGGCCATCCTGACCATAGGAGACCCTAGTTAGAATGGACGTCAAACAAAAACTTAATTTCAAAACCAAAATGAGTATTTATGAAAAACTATCTCCTCCCTTACCCTTGTGGATTCTTTCTCCAAAAACTCATGTTACTCAAAATTCTTACACTACTACTTAAAATTTGACACACTTGATCACTTCACTAACTTCCTCATCCTTAATTCTTGTAGATGGAGACTCAGTTCATCAAGTTTTACCAGTTGGGAAACGGAGGTCAGCTGATCTTCGAGAGGGATCTGGATTCACTGTCGGAGTTACTGGGACGCCCGCACCCGGAGTTTCTTGGAGCTCAACTTCTAGGACCCCCAGGAGGAGACCTACAGTGGCTAGTCACCGCGGATCTTAGAGGAAGCATTGAAGCACCAACTTCTGGAAGAATTCAGTTCTCCGTGAGAGAGAACAACTGGCTAGATGGATTAGCCAGGGCAATGCATGAAGCTCTCGCACGTCTATGTGCCCTCAGTGTCAACAAGACCCAAGGAACCCGTTTTGCCCACTATACAAGACGTGATTTCATGGGAATGCCAATGGAGATGCCGGACCACCCTGAGTTGAGGCGTCAAGTGGAGAACCTTGACTTCTTGCTTCACGACAGACAACAAGAACTGGACAATGCCAGAGAGTTAACCAACCAGAACCGTGCCATTGCCGACCAGAAGGCCCAGACTTTCACACTGCTTGTCCAAGACCGTCAGTCTCTTCGCCGCTAGCGTGCCAAGAAGGATCGCACCATCGCCCGTCTTCGCAAGAAGGTGGCCGACCTCGAGAAGACCGTCAAGGAGCAGGAAGCTCAGCTTGCCGCCAAGGAAGAAGAAGATGAGGGTGAAGACATCCAGGGAGACATGGATTCTTACCTCAGCAATGATGATGATTTTCTGGCGGAGGATGCCGTGGACTTCTACACTGATGATGAGGACTACGAGTTCATCGACGATGAGTATATGCACTAGAGCACTATCGTAGCATGAGATGTATCGCTCTCACTATATCTTAGCTTGCGGAATGGTTCTTAAAACCATCTGTTTTCCTTTGATTGTTGTGGTGTGTGTTGTATCATGTGCTTGCTTGCATGAATGAAAATGAAGTTAGTTGAAAAAACTGAGTCTAACTCAAAGTTTCAGATTTGAAAACCCCAAGACCATGAACCTTAGAATTTCCCTCTTACCCCTATATCTCAATCTTCAGATGACTCGTGGAAACCAAGGAGGGAGCAGCTCGTCGCAAGACCCAATGCTGCAGATATTGCAGAATCTCATAGCAGACCCTGAAGCAAGCCGGGCAGAACGCCAAGACAACTTAGCAACACTTCAGCAGATCGCCTAGATGGCTCTCAACAACCAAGGGCATGGAAATCAGGATCACCAGGGATCCAAACTCAAAAACTTTCAGAACACCAATCCCCTAATCTTCAATCAATCTGAGAACCCATTAGATGCTGATGACTGGTTACAGACCATGGAAAACAACTTAGAAGTTGCCCGAGTTGATGAAAATGAGAAAGTTCTCTTTGCCACCCACTATCTGGCAGGAGATGCAAGAGCTTGGTGGAATAGCAATCCGCAATATGAACCATGGTCAAGTGATGACATGGGAAGCATTCAAAGTCATGTTCAGTCGCACCCACGTGCCGCAAGGTCTAGTCAACAGAATGAGAGATGAGTTCTGCGAATTGAAGCAAGGAAGAATGACTGTGGTGGAGTACCGTGACAGATTCATGTCACTTGCCAGGTATGCACCTGATGAGATCAACACAGAGGCCAAGAAGAAGGAGAGATTCTTGAACGGACTGCATGATGAGATGCAGACTGTCCTCGAAGAGCTAGTCGACTCTGCCATCCAGATGGAAGGGAAGATTAACCAGGCAAACGACAACCGCAAGCGTCGTATGATGCAGCAGTCTGGATCCAACAGTCACCAGAAGTACCGTCCCAACCCTTCACCAGGATATGCACCAAGGAACAACCGACCCCCAAATTCTCGCCCAAGCTACCCCAACCGTAGCGGAGGCAATGTGAAGTCCGGAGGAAACAATCACAACTCCGGTAGTGCCAACAATTTCAACCATGCACCTCCCAAGAACCACAACTACAACAACAACAACAACAACAACAACAGCAACACTGCACCCAGAACTGGCAGCAATGATGTACCTATCATAGTCAAGGACAAGTCCCAGATCACTTGTTTCGAGTGTGGAGTGAAAGGTCACTACTCCAATGAGTGTCCCAAGAAGACGGCAGCCAATGCCAATGTGAATGTCCCATCTCAGCAGCAGTGTCGTGTTCAACTAGAAAGGAGATTTGCCCCAAGGAATCCTCACAACCGCAACGGCCGTCTCTTTCACATGAATGTCGAAGAAGCCCAGGAAGCGCCAGACGTAGTGCTGGGTATGTTTTCTGTCAACTCAGTTTTAGCAAGAGTATTGTTTGATTCGGGAGCATCGCATTCATTTGTCACCGAAGAATTTGCATGCACTAGTAAGATTCGTCCAACCAACCTGAAGCATGTCATGATAGTTCAAATCCCCGGTTCAACAACCAAGGCTAGAAAAATTTGCAAAGTTGTACCTATCAGAATACATGGGATAGATTTTTATGCCAACCTAATTGTACTTGGAACCAAAGGTTTGGAAGTAGTACTAGGTATGGACTGGATGTCAAGGCATAAAGGATTGATAGACTGTGCTAAGAAAGCCATCACCATGACCAGTAGTTCTGGAGTCACAGTAGAGCATATCTCTGAAACCTTACCCCGACAATTCAAGTGCAACCAGAGTGTAGCCTTGCCCACCATAGACCAAGTCAGAGTAGTCTGTGAATACCCCGACGTATTCCTAGATGAATTTCCAGGTATGACCTCGGATAGGGATATTGAGTTCATTATCGAACTAATCCCCAGAACCGGACCTATAGCCCAGAGACCCTATAGTATGAACCCCTCAGAGTTAGTGGAACTGAAGAAGCAGTTGGATGCTATGCTAGCCAAAGGTTTGATTCAACCAAGTGCATCGGCATGGAGGTCACCAGTGTTATTCGTCGACAATAAAGATGGAGGCAACCGTTTGTGCACAGATTACAGGAAGTTAAATGATGTCACCATCAAGAACAAGTACCCCTTGCCAAAGATAGAGGACCTATTTGATCAGTTGACTGGAGCTCAGGTATTCTCAAAGATTGATCTTAGGACTGGTTATCACCAACTTAAGATTCGTGCAACGCATATTCCGAAGACCACCTTTACTACTCGCTATGGTTTATACGAGTATACGGTTATGTCTTTTGGATTAACCAATGCCCCTTCTTATTTCATGAATCTCATGAATAAGATCATTATGAATTTCCTAGATAATTTTGTAGTTGTGTTTATCGACGACATCCTTATCTACTCCAAGTCGGAAGAAGAGCATGAGCAACATTTGAGAGTTATCCTAGAAACCCTGAGAGAGCATCAGTTATATGCCAAGTTCAGCAAGTGTGAGTTTTGGCTGAAAGAAGTAGGATTCCTAGGACATATTGTGTCTGCCGGAGGAGTCTCTATTGATCCTGCCAAGATCAAAGATGTCGAAGAATGGGAAGCCCCAACCACTCAAACCCAAGTCCGTGCATTTCTCGGATTAGCGGGATATTACCGCAAGTTCGTAGAAGGATTCTCGAGCATAGCCCGACCAATGACCCAATTGTTGAAGAAGGACAAGAAGTTTGAATGGACAGACAAATGTGAAGCGAGTTTCCAGGAGCTAAAGAGGAGATTGATATCAGCCCCAATTTTGGTCATGCCAGACATCAAGAAGCCCTTTGATGTGTATTGCGACGCATCCAAGATTGGTCTAGGATGTGTATTGATGCAAGAAGGCAAAGTCATCGCTTATCTGTCTCGACAACTGAAGCAGCATGAGCAGAACTATCCGACCCATGATCTTGAGCTAGCAGTTGTGGTTCTAGCGTTGAAGACATGGCGTCATTATTTGATGGGTAATCGCTGTGAGATTTACTCAGATCATAAGAGCTTGAAGTATATCTTCACTCAAAAGGAGCTGAATATGAGGCAAAGAAGATGGATAGAGTTAATCAAGGATTATGACCTTGACATTCACTATCAGCCCGACAAAGCCAATGTGGTAGCGGATGCTCTTAGCAGATTGCCGTGTAGGCTTAACACCATGATCAAGGAGAAGCAACCCAGTTTGTATGAAGAATTAGAGCATTTCAGAACTAAATTAGTTAGCAAAGGATTCTTAGCTAGCATTGAACTTCAACCCACTTTGATTAGCCAAATCAAGGAAGCCTAGAAGGGAAATGAAAGTATCAACGGAATCAAACGTCGTATTGGTACAGGAAAGGTACCTGGATTCACCGAAGACAAAGAAGGAGTACTGTGGTACAAAGGACGTATCTGTGTGCCAGCAGATTCAGAGCTGAAGGAGGTTATCATGAAGGAAGCTCATGATACTCTTTATTCTATCCACCCCGGAAGAACAAAGATGTATCAGGATTTGAAAGAGCAATTTTGGTGCCATAAGATGAAGAGAGATCGGAGCTACATCGCCAAATGTGACATCTGCCAAAGAGTCAAAGCAGAGCATCAGAGACCTGCAGGACTGTTGCAACCATTGCAGATTCCGGAATGGAAATGGGATTCCGTCGGAATGGACATTATCACAGGTTTACCTAGCTCTAGTAGGGGAAATGACTCAATCTGGGTCATAGTTGATAGACTGTCCAAGGTAGCCCACTTTATACCTGTCAAGACCACTTACCAGAGTGCAAAGTTAGTAGAGCTATACATTGCTAGGATTGTTAGTATGCATGGAACCCCCAAGACCATAGTATCAGATCGAGGAACCCAGTTTACCTCAAGATTTTGGCAGAAAGTCCAAGAAGGATTAGGAACCAAGTTGAACTTCAGCACAACATATCACCTGCAAACAGATGGACAGACTAAGAGAGTCAACCAGATCCTAGAGGATATGCTTAGAGCTTGTGTGTTGGAATATGGATCAAAATGGGAAGACTGCCTGCATTTCGCAGAATTCTCATATAACAACAGTTATCAAGCTAGTTTGCAAATGGAACCATTTGAATTCCTATACGGAAGAAAGTGTCATACCCCTTTGAATTGGTCGCAAGTAGGAGAGAGTCAGATCTTCGAACCCGACATCCTTCGGGAAGCGGAAGAGAAAGTTCACAAAGTCCGTGAGCACCTCAAGACCACCCAATCCAGACAGAAGAGTTATGTTGACAAGAGAAGGAGAGACCTGACTTTCAATGTCGGAGATTTTGTATATCTCAAAGTTTCACCATTGAAGGGAACTCAACGCTTTAGTCTGAAAGGAAAGTTAGCCCCCAGATATATCGGACCTTTCAAGATTCTGAACCATCGAGGAGAAGTATCATATCAGTTGGAACTGCCTAAAGAGATGTCAGCCATCCACAATGTGTTCCATATCTCGTTACTTCGCAAATGTCTGGAAGTGCCCGAGAAGACTAAAGTTTTCAAGAACATCGATCACCGAGCTGTGGAAATCAACAATGACCTGACCTATCGAGAAAGTACCTATCCGTATCTTAGAAGAGGCTTACAGAACCACCAGGACCAGGAGTATCAAATTTCTCAAGATTCAGTGGAGCAACCAAACCAAGGAGGAAGCTACTTGGGAGCGCGGAGATTACATTAGGACAGAGTTCCCAGATCTCTTTAGTTCCTAGTTTTCTTTGTAAATCTCGGGACGAGATTTTGTTTAAGGGGAAAAGGTTTGTAACATCCCAAAACTTCAATCCAAGTTTATCAAGATCAAATCAACCAAAAATGGGGTTAACAAAAACTTTTCCAAATTTAAAATGGAAGCATTCATATATGTGTGCATTTAAAATAGGAGTTGTTTGAATTGCCATGATTGAGTGATCCAATGCTTGTAAAATGTTTCTTAGGTGATTAAAACATCATCTACACCATTCCCAAACTTTTCCTAAAGAAAATCAAATCAAAAAGAATTAAAAAGGAGGAATGGTCATTTTGGCCATTTTAATCCACTACACTACTTTGAGTGTTCCTAGCACTCATTTCTTAACAGAAACAATTCTTGATCTTTGTACCCCTTGCTAGTACACATAATGAGGTACCAAGGCCCACCTTTTGATCTGCTAAAAACATTCTTTTACTTATTTTAAATGACATTTGAAATTTGAATCTAATGCCTATGCATAGATCACCTCTATTTTGAAACCCCTCTATTTGAGCTCCATTTTCAAAACCCTTGCAACCAGAGACTACCTAGCACTAGTGGAGATCACTCAAAAAATTTGAAACCAAAATTCAAAAAAATTTCTCTTGCGGCCATTTCATCAAACACTTGGCATGCAGATTTCAAACAAAACACATTTCACTATTTCAAACAGTATTCTGGCCAAACTTGTCTCCCATTTGGCCCCTCTTTACTTCCTTTGTCTCTCAATGATCTAGCAAACCCATTTAAACCCACTCCCCTACCCCCTAGCTGCACTGCCATGCCATGCCAAGCACCCTCTCGCCGGCCGACTGTGCACTCGCCGCAGCAGCCCTCTCCCGCCTCTCTCTCCATGTCTAGGAGGTAGCTCACACCTCACCGCCCCTCTCTGTCCCCTGCCCGAGCCAAGACTTGTTGTGGACCACCGAGGAAAGCTCGCGCCCAGTGCCACCGCACCATGCCGGTGCCGCCCCCAGAGCGTGCTCAGTCCCCGCCCGCACAGACCGCCCTTGGCCGCAGCCGGCGCCCGCCGCTCGCCACGACCTGGAGAACACCCCAGACACCCCCGCGGGTGGCCCAATGCCTCATAGCCACCGCTCGCCGTGGACACCGCCGCCTCTGCCGCTTAGAGCGCCACCTCGCCCAGACCGCATGCCACCGCCCCTACGGCCGCATTCAATGCCTAGAGCACCGCTAGGGAACCGCACGTCGATCGCCACCCGCAGCCATGCCTCTACCCCGTCGTAGCCATGTCGCCACCGTCGCCTGCCCATCTCGATCAGTCTCACCGTCGGGCCTATAAAAGGAGCCCTCCCCAGCCTCTTCTCTCCACACCATTCCACTCCCCTCACCTCTCTGAACCTCACCCACCTCTAGCCGGAGCAAGGCGAGCTCTGCCTCGCCGGAATTGGAGCCGGAGCAGGCGCAGCAGGAGGAGAAGGACGCCACTGATGGTGACCACCCCAAGCTCCGCCGCAACCGCGCCTCGCATCGCCGTCGTCTTCCACTTTGTTTGCCCGCCTCGCCGACCCCGCTGGAGCCCTGGTACGTTTCCAGCAGACCCCCACCGAGCCACTAGGGTTTGAGCTCGCCGGCGACCTGTTCGTCGTCGATGACGACCCTCAGCCATAGATTCCCCTTCTAATCCTACGACCCACAGCGCGCGTACCGTTTCGCGTGTTAAGTGCCGCTGACAAGCGGGACCCCCTGTCAGCTGAGCCCCGTGCCGCGGAGCGCCACTGGGCCGGCCCAAGTATTTTCCTGCGCTAGCCCACCTATTCTAATCTTGAATTTTCTTTTTAGTTAAATATAGTTTCTGTCCACTATTTTAAAATTCAATTCTGGGAGTTTGACAAATCCAAATTGCATGAAACAAACTTTTCCTGAAAGGTATTAAGATGATCTATCCAAGCCCGTTGGATTTAATTCAATTAGAGTTATAGATCTCTCCTAATAAAAATAAGAAGACAGAAGCATTTGCAACTTGCAACATTTTTATAAAATCAACCAAGTTAGCTTTTGAGTTGATTCCAACTCTCAAAAATCACATTTCATCATATCTATATAAATATGTAATAACATTAAGGTTTACATGCAATGACTTTGGACTAGTACCAAAATAATGCTATATAGTCATTTCTAGTCACTTTAAATCATTAAATAATGAACTTAACCCAAAGTAATATTGATCCAACCTTTAATTCTCATTCCCATGTGTTAACATATGTGGTGATGACATGTTTCCACATGATCTCCTATCTTAAGTGAAGAATATTAAATCTTAATTAATTTTTCAATGAGTAGAAATTATTTTTTCTAAAATAAAAAGAATGAAACTATGGAATTAAACTTGTGATGCTTGTGATGATAATAGATCATCAAATGTGTGTCTTAGAATGCTACTTAGCCTAGTTAAGTATTGTTTGGTGATTGTGCACTCCCTATGTATTTATAGACGATAGTACCGACCAAGCTTTCGAGGAGGAGGAGTTCTACAAAGAAGAAGAAAAAGAAGAAAACTTCAACCACTTCACCAACCAAGGCAAGCTTCTATTAGCAAGCTAGCACTATCCAAGATTAACCCTTGCAAGTTATACTTGCAAGCCACCATTAACATTGCAAGCTAACACTTGCAAATTTAGTGCTTAGCAAGTTAGGATCAAACTAAATGGTTTAGCAAAGATGCCTTAAGCATGCCTTGATCACACTCCCTTTTGACTATTAGTACCCCAAGGCTTAGTTACAAGTTTTACTCCCTTAGTTTACACCAAGTTCTTTACTTAGTTGGAAGGTAGCATAAAAAGTATAAAACTTGACCTAGTTAGAACCATTTAGATGTCATTATATGGCATGAGATTGAACCCATCTTTTCCACCTTAGTGAAAGCTCTTAACTTAGTAGTTTAGAGTAGATAAAAACCTGAGTCACTTTAGATGGGAACACTTAGTGAAAATGAATTATGAAAACCTTGGAATGATGAGTCATTCTATTGAGATGTTTTGACATGTGTTGAGAAAACACAAATGGTTGATGATGATGAAAATGTTGAGGCATGAGCCTTAACCCTTTTATAAAACTGATGGTTGGATTCGGATGCGATACCATTCCAAATTTACCGTACAACCACACTACCTGAATTGGGTAAGGCTTAGCTGGAAATTTATATGCGTTAGTATTAGTTCCCTCACGGGAGAGGTCTGAGCTGAGGCTACCTCTCATGATGTCAACCTATGCAGTGCCCAAGATGACTGATGGTCATGGTTGGGAGGCCATGTTGATAGGAGAGGTGCTTATACTAGGGTGTGTAAAGGGAAGGTTATGTGTGATTATATGCATACTAAGTATGATGATTCAGGGTTATCCCTGACAGATGTATCGAATCTTGTGGTGAAAGTGTACCACCTCTGTAGAGTGTCAAACTATTCGAATAGCCGCGTCCGCGGTTATGGACACTTGGAATGGCCATACTGTTTCGTTGTCAGATGTTTTCTAAACAACTTGATATGAATGATGAATCTTGACTTGACCACAACAGGGTTGTGTTTATAACAATAGCTTCCCAACTTAAGTGATTCTAGAACTTTACTTTATCTTTCTTTGCTTCTGAACTCAGCTTAGGTTTCAAACTTAACTTTATAGTTAAATTTAGAGTTAGCACTTTAACCTAGAAGTTTATACTTGTTAGTGGTAGTTTGCGAGTACTTAAAGAGTACTCATGGCTTTTGTCCCTAGCTATTATCATGGCCAGACTATGAAGGAGACTATCAAGATGATGGCCAACAGGACGGCTATGATAACTAGGACTATCTGCCTTCGTCAGCATTTCCTGTGCCCCTGAAGATGGACCCCACCACTACGCTTATCTTTTATTTCCGCTGCTTGTTGTATTAAGACTGGATCATGAGATCATTATTTGTGTAAGACCTTATGTATGGTTTGTAATGGATGATGTACTATGATATCCAATCCGTTATGTCTCGCAAAAATGGTAATCCTGGAATTGCGAGGTATGGCATAACGGACATCTAGGATTAAAAATACGGGTGTTGACGGGATGGTGGTGTGAACTTCTGTCAAAGTAGGCGGGTTGACTAGATTTGCAGGAGAAGTTATTTTCTTGCCTGCAAAACCATCAAGAACCAGTGGGTGGGAGGATGGTATAATCAAAGGTAGGAGTGGGCCTTTGTAGTACTTATGAGAGTAAATGACAAAGAACTACCACATTTGCGACAGGTTTTACAGTTTGCTACCTTTTTTTGGCTGAGTTGACACATAAAGACAGGTTTGGGGGCAAGGCGATGACAGAAAACACTGATTGTGCGATTTACTCTGCTTAAACCATTTTTTGACAGCTTAGACCCACATGTTAGGTCCACGTGGCACCTGAGAAACTAGCAAAGGAGACAACAGTTACTTTTGGACCTTTTTGTAAATTTCTAGGTAGATACATTGTGGTAGAAGATGGGCGTCAAATACACCTTTTCTCATATATTTATGTTCCTTTCTTTTCTTTATTTCGTTCTTATTTTTTCCGTTCCTTCATTTTATTTATTTTTTCCTCTGACTATGTGACGTGTGGCACCAATCTACCTAACAGCAGCGGCCACCACCGTCGGACGCTCTGGCGAGAGAAGTCGTAGCTAGCCTAGTCGCGGTCACCGCCTGCTCGTGCGAGGCCCTAGGGTCGTGATCGTCTTGCTGGCATGGGGCCGTGGTCGATGAGGAGGCGACCACGGCGCTCGGAGCATGTGTCCATGGCCAGCGCGGCAATGGAAACACGACGAGGTCGACCGGCGGCGCCACCGTGGGACAGACCGACGGGAGGCGACGGACGCACGACTAGACCATAGGGTCACCTCTGTGCGCACGAGGTTCCCGGCGGCTGGACGTTTGACTTCATCCCCTTGTTGTCGGCGGCCGACGCCGCCAGACCTCTAGGACGTGCTCCGCTGCCTCTCCATCCCTTCCATGTCTGTGTGACCTGCGGCGCCGCCATTGAGCAGATCGAGCTCGATTCGGGGTACGAACTGCATCGGGTGTTCGCGAGCCTTGACAGGACATTGCGGCTGTGGAGGACAAGGGGCGGCGACCGAGAAGAGCTAGGATCAGGGGAGGGTCATGTGGGAGACGAGGGACGACGGCTGGGTAGGGGAGGGAATGCTCCCTCCATGGCCTGCATTGGTGGCCAGCGTTGGATCTGAATGGGAGAGCCTTGCCATGGAGGAAGGTAAAATCTTGGATAAACTTGGCTATGAAGAAATGGGTAGCTTGGACATGGAGGGAGGGATGAGTTTGGCTCCGGCACGGAGGCAAGGGATATCTCGGCCGCCGGAGGCGGGGAAGATGGTGGCGATGGACTACTCATGGGCTGGGGGGAGAAATTTATAGAAAAGCCCAAAACTAAATGTGTCTCCTTTCACGGTTTCTCCAGTGCCACGTAGACCCGACAGGTGGGCCTGAACTATCAGAAAACTATTTAAGCGGAGCAAATCGCGAAATCAGTGCTATGTGTCACACGTCTGCCCTAGAAATGGTGTTATGCGTCAACTCGCCCAATTATTGTAGTTATGTGACAAGACTGTCTCAAATGTGGTAGTTTCTCATCATTTACTCTACTTATGATGGTCTCCAGGACGGTTCAAGTGCATTTCCAAAAAGTCACAAGGGTTGAAAAAAGGGAGGCATTCAAAAAGGTGATATTGGAAACAGATTTCTAGACTTAGCCAAATTTGGCAGATTTAGGTTTGGTGACTAGAATAGTGGAGAGGATGCTTTTGAGGAATGGCAGGGTACCAAAGCATCATCAGGTGTATGAGGTTGAAGTATAGATGGATAATAAATGATCCAGGCTTGATATGGGTCTTCATTGATTTGGAAGCTTCTAGAATAGGTTAATTCTGAATTTATATGGAGAAGGGGATTTGGAGGATCATCTAAGAATTAGAGATTTGGTCCATCTTGTAGTATTCTTAGGATTTGTTGATATTATGGTGTCTTGCTCCTAGTGGGTGAGCTCCTAGATTAGCTCATACTACTTCCTAAGCTGACCAGTCAAAAGCAGATCCAAACCATTCATCTAACAACAGATCAAGGCAATTCATCCTGTAAGCAAAACAAACCAACTACTAGTGTTACCATCAAGCCTATCTTGAGGTAGGGATGGGGATTTTGAAAGGTTGTAGTTTGGAATAAGATGAGGATCTCTTGGTATTTCTACCAAGATTGGAATTCAAATGCTTCAGAAAAGGTTTTGTTAAATCCAGAGATAATAGAAGTTGAGGGTTCTGTCTTGAAAACATAAGGAGATTATATTACCAAATCTCCTTAGGTTTGTTAATAGAAGTTACTAAGATAGTTTGGTTTGCAAGGCATCTTGGCTCAGGTTTTAAAATGCCAAAGCATTTGAGAATATATAGAAATAAGCCAATATAGTTTTGTGAAATAGCTTTTGTCCACTGGTGTTGAGGGACGGAGGATATTAGTTAAGACACAATCATGCGTAAACATACAAACAACAAGAAAACACTACAACACTAAACAAGTAAAGTTTTTGTTCCCCCTGATTTTTGCCTTCTAGACAACTAATCAGGGTTGCTGAAAATGCGGTGTTACATTTTCCACTATGTATACGGTGAACCTTAGCGGATGCCACATAGTAGGCCTTATTAAGGTCTACTTTTTACACAATGCGGGAGTAATATATTTATTTTCTTAGACATATGCTCTCCTATGTCCACGCGTTGTACATGCTGAGAGAATAAAATGTTGGTAGGGGAAGAGGGCAGTAAGGAAGAGGAGTTGAAGGTGGTTCCAAGTTAGAGCAAAGTTATGATGGGTTACTGACACGAGGTACTCTTGCGGCCTTACAGTGTACACTCTACTAGTAGTAAATTTTAGGACCAATGCACGCAAAACAAATCGTGTGTTCTCTCTTTCCTTCGCTATGATCCATCTCTCCTCCCCTTTCCCCTAGTGCATCGCCCCGACTGATCTCTCTCCCCTCGTCCACATCGTGGAGCTGCGCATGTGTGCCTTGGTACGGTGGCTATGTGTCTCTATCGTGTTCGGTGACCGTGCGTTAGTGTGGAGTAGGGTGAAGGAAACCAGTTTGCTCCTTGGCGACACAATAATTCAAACTTTTCCGATATTCGAAATTTTCACTTGCTTCCCAAACATCGAGAGGGAAGGTTATTCCAAAGATTGTCCATTCATAGTACTATACTTCTTAACTTATCTTTAACTTGTCTTATTTCTTACAATATCATAGCACTGCATATAGTGTACATATTAACTTTGATCATTGACCATTGGATCAAGACTTGCAAATCCAAACATTGCTAACCGTTGGATCTTCTTTTCCATTCGTAGCATATAGAAAGATTCTACTGATAGTCTTGCGCACGATGAATGCTAGTATGCACAAACCACATACTCAATTCATTTATCAGTTTCAGGGTCTAAATGCGTGGACTTGGATGCAATTTTTATTTTTTAGGAGGTCCTTGATGTAACTTTTACTTCCACCGACCGTGTTAACTCTCAAGCACCTCGCTCCTACAATACCTACCATTATATAGGCCATTCACAATACTTCTTATGTTATCTTTATCTTGTATTATCTCTTACAATACCATACCACTTCATCTAGTGTACAGATTAACTTTGAACACTGACTGTTAGATCAAGACTGGCAAATCCAAACATTGCTAACGGTTGGATCATATTTTCCATTCTTGTATTATCTCTTATAATATCATACCACTACATGTAGTGTACGAATTAACTTTGAACATTGACCGTTGGATCAAGACTGGCAAATCTAAACATTGCTAACCGTTGGATATTCTTTTCCATTCTTTGAATCTAGTAAGATTCAACTGATAGTCTTTAGCACGATGAACCCTAGCATGCGCCAACCTCAAAACACATAGTACTTCATTGCTTAGTTTTAGGGTCCTTGTGCTAAATGCATGGACTTGGATGCAATTTTCATTTTTTTATGAGGTCCTTGATGTAACTTGTACTTCCACCGACCGTGGTAACTCTCAAGCACCTCGCTCCTATGAGACCTACCATTAAAATGTCCATTCGTATTACTATAGTTCTTATCTTATCTTATCTTTATCTTGTATTATCTCTTACACAATACCATACCAGTTTATATAGTGTACAGATTAACTTTGAACATTGACCGTTGGATCAAGACTGGCAAATCCAAACATTGTTAACTGTTGGATCTTCTTTTCCATTCTTACTATCTACAAAGATTCTACTGATAGTCTTTATCACGATGATCGCTATTATGCGCAAACCTCAAAACACACAATATTCATTGCTCAACATCAGGGTCCTTTGTGCTAGATGCATGGACTTGGCTGGAATTTTCATTTTTTATAAGGTCCTTGATGTAACTTGTACTTCCACCCACCGTGTTAACCCTCAAGCACCTCGCTCCTATGAGACCTACCATTAGATCGGCAATTTGCAGTACTTCTTATGTTATCTTTATCTTGTTACACAATACCATACAACTGCATGCATAGTATACGGATTAACTTCGAAACATTGACCATTGGATCAAGGCTGGCAAATCCAAATATTGCTAACCGTTGGATCTTCTTTTCCTTTCTTAGCATCTAGAAAGATTCTACTAATAGTCTTTAGCACGATGAACACTAGCGCAAACCTCAAAACACAACTTCATTGCTCAGTTTCACGGTCCTTGTGCTAAATGCATGGACTTTGATGAAATTTTCATTTTTATGAGGTCCTTGTACTTCCACCCACTGTGTTAACTCTCAAGGACCTTGCTCCTATGAGACCTACCATTAGATAGGCCATTCGCCGTACGTCTTATCTTATCTTTTTCTTATATTATCTCTTACGATACCATACCACTTCATATAGTGTACAGATTTACTTTGAGAATTGACCGTTGGATCAAGACTAGCAAACAACATTCTCAATTTGAGTGATGATGAGATTGTTACTTTCTATTCAGAACGTTAGAATGATATGGATATGAATGCCTCAAGACAAGCTTTCAGACATATATAGTGGACCGTCATGTTGTACTTATGATTCCCATGTTTTATGAGTTTTCAAACTTCTTCCTATAGCGAACTCTGCCCACTTGAAAGTGACTTTATGTCAATTTATCTAAATTAGGTCAAGTTTAAAATACAAGTAAATTATAGGTTGCGTTGAAAGTTTTACGAAAAAGCTTTTGGATGTACCCATTGAGGGTTTAGTTAATATATCATAAACGACTGAGATTTTTGACAACAGGTTAAACTTCTTTCTAAGATTTTGCATCTTGACAAGTTAATGAAATTAGGTCAAACTTGAGCTATAAGTAAGAGTGATAGATTCATGTTGAAAAAATTGTATTTTCGGAGGTAGATGGGTGCATCTTCTTATAGTAAACAATTTTCTCATCGTGAGTTTCCAACTATAAGGAAAGAATATTCTCAATTTTCTGAGTGATGTCGAGATTATTCCTTCTTGTGAAGAAAGTCTGAAAAATATGGATCTAAATGCTACAAGCGAAGTTTTCAGACATATATAATGGACCAACATGTTGTACTCACGATTTTCCATGTTTTATGAGTTCTCAAATTTCCTTGATAACTTCGCCCAGTTGAATGACTTTTTTGCCGATTTATCGAAATTAGGTAGAATTTGAACTACAACAAGTAAAATGTAGGTTGATTTGAAAGTTTTTCGAAAAAGCTTTTGGAGGTACCCATCGGGGTGGGGTCAATTAATATATCAGAAACCACCGAGAGTTTTGATAACAAGTTCTACATTTTGAAAAGATTTTGCATCTTGGCAATTTTGAACCCGTTTTGAAAATGATCACGTTAAATAAACGAAAAACAAAAAAAAGTTTTACTCATGATGTCATATCATGTCTTCTGCACAACGTGCCATGAAAACAGTAATCATAGGATTTGACAAGTTTTGGAAAAAAATAGCTTCACAATATTGTCATACCATGTGTATGGACATTATCGGGTTTATTTCAACCCGAATGACGAAGGTCATCAAGGACATATTGACATCATAGTTTACAATTTGATAGAGTTCCCACAATATTTTGGTAGATGGGTGCATCTTGGCGTAGTAAGCATTGTTGCATGTGGGAGTTTCCAACAATTAGGAAAAAAGAAATTCAATTTTCCCTAGTGAGGACGATGATGTTTTTTTATGAAGAAAGTCCAAATAATATGGTTCAAAATACAACAAGCCAATGGTTTCACACATAGTGGAGCATGGTTCCTATCTAACTTCGGCATAAAAGTTACATATTACAATGGTTCCTAATATGCGGTACTAGTACACATAATACTAGTAGATTTTCTCTCTCCTTCGCCCTCTCTCACCATCCATCCACTATCCTCTCCATTTCTCCTTCCTTCTCGTGTAAGCTTTTACGCAATGATTATACTTCTAGTCTGAGATGTAGCAATACAGAAAAAGATGAGGCCCACACCATATCACCCATCAATCAAGTTCAGTGACACAAGTTTGCGAAGAGTATACGTATACTAGTAGTACTATAACTAGATAAGCATGTTCTACTAGAGACACTTAATTTTTAACGGAGGAAGTAAGAGACATCGAGTAATTCAGCAGGATCTGCATGATTCTCTTCATTTTTGGATAAAGCGGGCACCTCCTGAATTCTCTGAGCAGAGAAAAATCAAGAACCGACAAGTCTGGTATAATCCTTTTTTTGTTGACGGGGCGAGTCTGGTACAATCTATTTATGATATTTGGGATAATTTTTAGGGTATTAACACAAGAACGACTATAAATAGACATTATAAATTGCAACAGTACGCGCCCCTTCTTTCACCCAAAACACCCATCTATCGTTGCTTAGAACTTGATTTGTCTCTACTTCCTTCCAAAATACTGTATGAAAACTCTCTCTGGAACACGTTGATTGACCTGAAAAATGAGAAAGCCCCGAAACTTCTCCTAGAATTCCAGACTCAGTCGACGGGCCATGGCTGCCGCCGCTGTCTGACTCCTCTAATGAAGAAGATAGCCACTGGCAACGCTTTTTCGAAGGGACACCACCACCAATGTCGAGCGACTCCGATAAGACCGAATATGAGACTGAGGAAGAGGAGGAGTCTAAGGTCGATGTTGAGGAGAGGCTAAGGACGATGATGAGGAGGTCTCTTCCCTCCCTCAAAGAAGCGTGCCTGGCTGCAAAATTAAATGGCCTCTAGAGATGTAACAACCTCGCCTGATAAGGCTGAGTTCCTGTGTATAGTGCCAATCCCTAGATCAGTTCACTGGCACACACAGTATAGATGAATACCAAAAAATATAAAAGTGCATCATTATTACATCGAATGATCTAGAATTGCAATTATTACATAATTCATAGCTCAAAGTCTAGCTCAAATAATCAAGTAGCATACGGAAGCATAAACAGATAATAGGCTCCATCTTCAATTGTGCCACAGGAGAACAACTGTTGAGTGGAGTACCACGACCTATAAGATCACTTAGAATTGGAATAACCTGCAACATAAAATGTAGGAGCCCTGAAGGACCAATACATGGAATGTATGGCAAGTAGTGCTAAGTAAGGAGACAATATACCTAGTATCTACATGCTTATCTGGCTAGTGGAGCTTTGACTAGCTTGCATTTTCAAATACCTTTATCCTACCTTTTGTAAACCATTTGATTCACAACAACCCATTAAGTTCACCCATCAAGTTTTACCAATTAGGAAATAAGGATGAGTGAGAATATGTCATAGCCTCGATATCAAGCAACTCATTCGTCCGTAACCGCGGACATGACTAAGTACTTAGTTTTACACCCTGCAGCGGTTTGTACACTTTACCAATGTGACCTGGCCAACCTAGCTCGTACCACCACACCATATTGTGTGATGATAGGGAGAAGTCTAAGAAGAGACCGTTCAGGAAGTAGATCTCCAAACCCCACTGCGCACCGGTCCTAACCTACAATTCACTACATCTTTGGCTATGCTGGGTTCGGATCACAACGACCTACTAAGTCCAACTAGCCACCCATTTCTTACTGGCACATGGTTGCACACGTAAGCTACTATAACAAGGAGAACTAATCCTTCTCGGTACCTTGGGCGGCATTCCGCACCATTATTCACACTCCATTGACAATCCAACCACTCCACCCAGGTAGTTCATGAACATTATGTTGTTTTTAGTTTGAATAAACATATACTTAACCATAATGTGATCCCTTTCCTGTCTATACTGTAGGTCTAAGAACTTGTACCTTATGGAGGCTCAACTACAAGGGATTCCTACTACAATATACATAGGACATAGCATAGCATAGTAATTCCTACACATAATCTACAAAAATACACTACACATGCATAAGATAAAAATAGTAGGACAAGGTATGATCAAAATAGCATCTACTTGCTTGGCGGTAGGAGTCGAGAGTACAAACCTCTCAAAAACAAGCGTTGCACTTGTCACAATCTACGCGATACATTTGCAACACATAATCAAATATACACAATCATAAACAAATGCACAAATGCATGCATGATAATTTAATAGAGGTTTCAGTAGTGATGACATGCATGGAAACCTTTTAATGATCAAAACTATTTGATATGAATAGTTATTCCAATTAATAGGTTTTTAAGTAAATATTAAGCCCAGGTCGTGTACAGTGTTGTAAAATATGGGAAAAATACTACTGTGAAGTCAATCAAATTTAGAGCTAGTGGCAACTGGAATCACGCAAAAAGGAGTTACAAATCTTTTTCTATAATTTTTATAGTACAATAAGCCTTTAATTAAACTTAAACATATCCACACAGTAAACTTGTAATTTTAATTCAGAAACAGGTTCTACACTTTCTTGTGATTCCATAGACATATTATTTGCAATTTTCTGAATAGTAGTTATTTTCTTACGAATTTATTACTCCAAAAAGGATATTAAACCATTTAAATAATCACGATGAATACTTATAGTAAATGTCAGATACAATTGCATATTTTTAATATAATTTTTTTGAATCCAACGGTATATTATTTGATATTTTTGGGGATGTAGATTAATTTCTATGAATTTTTGAAGTTAAATACATAATCTGCAAATTATATTCAATTTCCACTTTAAAAGGGAATAATCCTGGAATATACGCGCTGACGCAGCTGCTGACTAGGAAGTCAACGTTGATGCAGGCGCCACGCGGCGGTCTATGGTTGGTTGATATCGGTTCGGCCGGCGATCTGTTTTCTGCCGTCCGATACAGATCGTGCAGTCAAGGACGCGTTCATCCTCACCTGGTGTCGCCGGCGAGGTGGCTAGCGGTGGCGCAGCTCAGGTGGTTGTCGTCGAGGCGGCTCCGGTGATCGACGGCGACGTAGAGGTGGCGGATGAGGACCGGGAGGGGATGGCAACTCGGATGGTGGCCACTAGACGTACTTCGCTTCTAGGGCGTCGGTGACGGGCGAACGGAGCGGCTTAGCCGTCGATGAACTCCGGTGAGCGATTGCAGGTGTTGCGGTGCTCCTGCGGAAAGGGAAGCAAGGTAAGGGGGGTTGTTGCGATGCGGTGAAGGAAACAGCAAGGAAAGGAGGGCGCGGGGGCGTTCGACAGTGTCACGAACGAGCTCGTACTGCCGGCAGACGGCGGCGAGACCGGGCAAGCTCCGGGGCGGCACTAGTGGTTTAGGAAAAATGAAAAAAACGAGGGGAGAAGATGCGACAGGATATATAGGGTCTTGGTGCGTCAACGGGAGCAGGAAAATAGAAACAATATGCGAGCAATTTCGCAGATTTCGGTTCGGATCGGGGCCATGTTCATCTTGGACTCCCAACTGGAGGTTGGGGACGGCCTGACAAGTGGGGCCCACCTGTTGGCGGCACATAGGCGACGGGGGTGCGAGCTGGGCTGCAAGGTAGGCTGTGGCAGGGCTTTCTGGGCCGATGGTGGGCCGCGGGTTGCTGGATGTGCTTAGCTGCTATGCACTGCGTCCACTGCTACTGCTCGCGCACCAGTTAGTCGGTCCGGTAGGTTAGTTTAGGTTTTTTTCCTATTTCCTTTTCTTTTTCTATTTTCTTCTTTCCTCCGTATCTTTATATTAAATAATCTAATTGAGATGATTTTTGTTTCTAAAATTTTCAAATATTCAGAGGATCAACCTAAGAATCAGTTTTGGCAATAATTTGCCTACTTCAAAGTAGTGACTTTATAAATCTGTGTATATTCCTTACAGGAGAATTTTAGTAACTCAAAATAGGGGTTTAAAACTAGTTATTTTCAATCCAATTTTTCCATGAATGCAAAAGGCCATGTCAATGCAATGCAAATGTATTTTTTTCGAGTCCCATATTTCTAAAATCTTAGGATGTGACAAGAGAAGAGGCGGGCATTGTACTATATCTCGTTCTAGGAAGCATCTTGGCTTTGGTAAATAATGTTGTCGACGAGAGTTCTGAACTTTTAGGAAAATGTTTTTCAATTTCCAAGTGATAGGATTTGTTTTTTAGTAATTAACTACGTCCGGATAATTTGGCTTAGCGTGCACTTACTGTATTCTAGCAAAATATAAAGAATTTCCACCGCATGTTAGTACTATATGAAAATACTTATTTCAATGAGTGTAATGATACATAGTTTTTTGGGGGGTGTAATGATACATAGTTGAAACTAAAATGGTGTCCTCTTATATTTGTGCTTGTTGGGATGAAAATTAGAAACATGGATTTGGACAACTTTCGAAAAACTTGCTACACAATATGGTCACAACCATGTATGAACATTTTTCACATTTTAAGCCAAGTTACCAATGTCAAGGTCATATTTGCATCACTTGTACCGTTTATTGGGATAAATTAAAAGTAAGTTTTAAAAACCATCCCTGTCAAGCACTTATGTATGGTGTCCTCCTTCGTAAATTAAAAGTAAAGAAAACAATAAAAAAGTTAAGCACTTATGTATGGTGTCCTCCTTCGTAAATAATAAACATGAATTTTGACAAGGTTTAAAAACACTTCTTCACAATATGACCAGCGATGTGTTAACATACTTGGGTTTCAAGTTAATTAATAACAAAGGTTGTGCCCATTTCTAGTAGATGGGGTGCATCTTGGCATAGCATACTAATGTTGTTAATTGGACTTTTCAATGTTTATGTATAAAATTTTGTAAAATAATTTTAGAAGTGCCACATATAATATTTTTTAAAGAAAAGGCAAAGAGTATGGCTCTAAATGCCACAACACACTAAATTTCACAAAAAATAGAGTATGTTTCATGGCTAACAAGTTTCATGAATTTTCAAGCCTTCTAGCTAATTTTGCATAATTAAATGACATTTTGTCAATAAAACCAAAGTAGGTAAAATTTGAACTACAAGTGCGTGATAGATTGCTTGTAAATTTGTTAAAAATTCATATATACTAATTATTGTACCAACGCAGTCATACTAAAAGCCGACTATTGTTTTGAAAGATACACCTTCGTTGTATGAATTTTCACGCTGACACATCTGACCATGTTTCAAAAAGTGAAAGAAAATAAGGAAACATTGAGAGAATGACCAAGGTCATGTCCATATTATACAAAAGTACTTCAAAAAACAATGGTTCACATCCAAGGGGCGGAGGCGCAGAGCTGATTGGACACCATCACAACTCAAAACAATTTTGGTAAATTTTAAAAAAAAAAGGAGAGTAGAAACCCGGCCTATGCAACGGTTGATGCACACCGCCTTTTCGAAGTACCAAAAATTCATACTTGTAAAAACGTATAAACAAAGTTGTTAAAGTTTCAATACAAGGGACTTGGGCACCTTCACCGGCCCTCCACAATTAACCTTTCGTCTTCTTCTTCCCCTTGGTCCTTGAAGACTTTGAAGCTATGGCTCCAAAGACGAGAGCTCCCCGTGGGAAGAAGCAGAAGACCTAGGTGGCGGCGAGAAAGGCCGTGGAGAAAAAGAAGACATGTCACCGGCATCAGAATCCTGCTCTAGCCACTCCAAGTCGCAGTCGCGCACTAGGCAGCCATAGGAAGAAGCAGGTGTCGAGGTCCGTCAAGGTCGGGATTCATTTCCCCGTCGGCTAGATTGGGCGCTACCACAAGGAGGGGATTGTTTGTTTGTGGCCCGAAAGTTCCTAGCGAGCATATGGCGGTACCCAAGTTCCCTGTAATTGCCGCGTTTCGTAAAGTTGGGCTGCCAACTACTCAGAGGGGCCTTTTCGAGGCAAACTCATCTCACCCCTGCCAAATACAAACATTACGTTAAACTGCCCCGTGAAGTAGACGGTCGGGACCCACATGTTGGTCATTTGTCCGTGAAGCGAGCGCCAACATGGCAACCTCTTAGGAAAATCGAGGAACTAAGTGGATTGGATGCGTTGACCAATTTCACAAATCCATTCTCTCCTTTACCCTAGCACTGGCGGTGTCGAAATCCACCCTCCAGGCAGGACGATCCCTTCAGACATTTGACTTCCGGCGCCAAGTTGATGCGCCCAGTGACTGATCCCGAGCTCCAATGGCGCATGATGTGGTCACCATTGCGAGGCTCTAGCCCACCTCCGCTGCCGATGAGCCGAGTAGCTAGGAGGATGGCAGATCCTACTACCAAGGAAGAAGAAGTTTTGGCTACATGTGGGTTAGCTACCCTTCTCTTTGCTATTTGCACTAATTATAACTACTAGCTGGCTACTAAACCTAAATTTTTTTGTTAGCCCAACGCTGACAAACATATTTTGTCCATAGTTTTCTGTCTAGTGGGATCTCCGCGGACCACCCTTACCTGGTTACAGTTGTCCTATTCAGGTACGAATCTAAATCAGCAAGGCTGAAGGGCGAGTGGGCCACCATTGTATCACGATGGAAGAAGCGCATGCGCGGATCTGCACTATATCTGGTATGGTTGCTGCTCTGGATAATCATAATGAATTATGGCCGAAGCAAACTGCAAAGTTCAGCTTCATGGATGAACGTGCCATCATGGTTCCTCTAACGTGTGACAATCAGCTAATTGGGATGATGCAAGGGTATGCTTCGGCTTGCATGTTTGAGCTGAATTGTGATGTACTGGATGTGGAAGCTGCTGCAACTAGGATTCGCCCTTCTATTCTTGGGTAGGGTGGTTGCTCGAACCCAATTAGCTCCTGGTAAGCAAAAGCCTCTTGGGTTTCGCATGTTTGTGTTGAATTGTAATTTTTGTTTTATTTACTCTGTAGATATTGGGCACTTATGCAACCGTCTTGTTTCTTTGACAGGAAGCGCCGCGAGGTTAGAAACATGACTGCCGGGTCAGTCATTTTGCTTCCCGAAGAAGGTAATAACGAGTGGAAAGATGATGCTGGACACGATTCTGGTGCTGATTGTCCCGGCAATGCAGAGTACATGAAGCTAAGAAAATTGGCACCAAGGAAGAGGAAGAAGGCAGGAAATTAAGAAGCCAGTGCACGTGAAGGCTTGGCACCCAGGCTATGGCCGAAGGCTGTTGGCAATGAAGATGCATAGTAATGTGTTGAACTTGAACCTATATATGTAATTCTGTTAAATTCTGGAGCTATGTGTGTGGAACTTTGCTGGGCGAAACAATCTACCCACGTTCTCAGAGTAAAATGTATCGCGACTTAGGGTTTGGAAACGCCCGAGTTAGTAGTTGAATCCGAAATTGTGATTGTACCACTACTATCTGAAAACACGCAGCATCGGTTCCATGATTGCTGAGGGGCAGGAGGTCTCCAAATTCGATAGAATGTAAGTGGCACAGAATAAATTATTTAAGATGCTACACTCCATGAAGCAGCAACTTATTTCAGCTGCTGCACACAACGACATGGCAACATAAACAGCAATGGCAACCGATAATGCCCAGATGAGGAGGAAATCGTTACCACTTTCTGGCCTAATCTTGAGCCCGTCTATCTCACCGCCTCCCTGCTCCTGCATCCCCTACATCTGGTGAAGCTCCCGGATCTCCAGTAACCGGGTGTACGTGCTTCCATTTTATAAATTGTGGTTGTGCCATTTGCATGCGGCACAATCCACGTAGATTACACTTAAACAAACCACCAATGTCAGAATACCACCATGATCAGACAAAAGGAAGTAATGCAGGGTTAAGACAGATTAACGGAAAACCAATTTTTTTCCTCCTAGGACTCCGGGACCACTAGTTCAGACCGCTAGGTCAACAAGCACTACTATTACAACTTAAAAGGCACGGATCTCAAGCTAAATATAACTAGTTATCACACATCTCCTTGATCTTCCTAATCTTATCCCGATGCGCATCTTCCTGTGAGAGCAAGGATCGAATCGTCTACTCCTTCCTTTTAGCATCTTCCTTGCACAGCTTCAATTGTTCCTCTGCATTTTTCCTCATACACTTGTCAATACTCGTAGTTATGAACTATATGACTTTGGCCTGGTGAAGATCATTCCTTGCTTGAGTCAGTTCTTGCTCTGCTTTAACCTTCAGGGAAAACACCGTGTCCCTCTCCTTCTCAACTTTGCTAACCTTGTCTTGCACCCTCCTGAGATCTCGGTTAAGCTTGGTCGTGTCATATGGTTCCCATAGCTGCATCTCAACACTATCAAGAAGTGAGCTGACTATGGATTCTTTCAACTCAATAGTCATATCCCATAGTTTGTCCAGCGTTTTCTGCATCGATTTGGGCCACTTTGGATCTACCCATTTGACAACACTACAACTTCCACCTTGCATCATTGCACGATGTCCTTGACACCGTAAAAACCTCCTGCCTACGGTTCCTCCATCGAACGCTACAAATTTAGTGGGCACATATCCATGTTTACATAGCAGAGGACTGTCTTCATTCGCTAAACCATGATAGTCAGGGTCATACATCGTTTGGTTGGCCTAACACATCATACAAGCATGAGTAAACAGAGTAGATCTAGCTCCAAATAGATAACTGGCCACAAATGATAGATACAGAGATGAGACGACTCACATCAAAATCACCATCCCTGTCATCATGACGCGTTTCCTCGCCGTCTCCCCTTGAACCCATGGCGAGACTGCCGGAGAGATAGCTGGAGGCGCCGTCGGCTTGCGGCTACGGCAGCATGGGAGAGAAGTGGGGAAAGTGCCTTCGAGGGGAAGGAAGATAAGTACAGTGAGGAAGAGAAGTAATGGGGACATGACACTGGAATATATCCCACTGAACTCGTGAGTCGTGACACTAGCAAAAGGGGAGCGCCCGGTGTTTCCAGATTGTCCAAAGCAAGCGGGCAGCAAGCGTGGCCAATCATGACGCAGAATAGCCTACTCGCGGATCCCTCTCACGAAGACCATCCCAATCGTCCAAGCGCCCCTATCGAACGGTATGTAACAATCGGCATGTAGAACAAGTGTGTTAGGCGTGCCTTCTAGAAGACTCGATCTAACGGCCACCATTGCGGGTCTAGGTTAGGGATCTCCTAAGGTCTGGATCCATATGTGGTTTATGAGAAGAACATACATGCAATGACACTGGTGATATGTGGTTTGTGAAAAGAACACACATGCAATGACTCTTACTATGGATTGTGAAAAGAACATGAAATACAATTACTTTCGTGGATCCATGTGTGGCTTGTGAAAGAATAGACATTCACTGACTCTAGATGTGGTTTGTGAGAAGAACACATATGCAATGACACTGGTGGATCCATGTGGTTTGTGAAAAGAATAGACATCCAATGAATCTATCTATGGTTAATAAAAAGAACACACGTGCATAATGACACTGGTGGATCCATATGTGGTGTATGAAAGGAACACCCATGCAATGATCTCTGGTGGATCCATATGTGGTTTGTGAGAAGAACACACATGCTCATGTGGTTTGTGAAAAGAACACACATCCAATGACACTGGTGGATCCTTATGTGGTTCACCAAAAGAACACACATGCAATCACGCTAGTGGATACATATGTGGTTTGTGAAAACACATACATGCAATGACTCTAGCTATGGTTTGTGAAAAGAACAAACATGCAATGACACTGGTGGATACATATGTGGTTTGTGAAAAGAACATACATGCAATGACTCTAGCTATGGTTTGTGAAAATAACATACATCCAGTGACACTGGTGGATCCATATGTGGTTTGTGGAAAGAAAACATACATGCAATGACACTAGTTGTGGTTTGTGAAAAGAACACACATGTAATCACACTAGTGGATCCATATGTGGTTTGTGGAAACAACACATATGCAATGACTCTAGCTGTGGTTAATCAAAAGAACACACATCCAATGACTCTAGCAGTGGTTAATAAAAAGAACACACATGCAATGACTCTGGTGGATCCTTCTATGGTTTGTGAGAAGAACAGACATGAAATGACTCTAGATGTGGTTTCTGAATAGAACACAGATGCAATGAACTCTGGTAGATCCATATGTGGTTTGTGAGAAGAACACACATGCAATAACTCTAGATGTGGTTTCTGAAAAGAACACAGATGCAATGACACTCGTGGATCCATATGTGGTTTGTGAAAAGAACACACATGTAAAGACTCTAGATGTGGTTAATGAAAAGAATACACATGCAATGACTCTAGCTGTGGTTTGTGAAAAGAACACACATGCAATGACACTGGTGGATCCATATGTGGTTTGTGAAAATAACAGACATGCAATGGCTGTAGGAGTGGTTAATAAAAAGAACACACATGCAATGACACTAGTAGATCCATATGTGGTTTGTGAAAAGAACACACATGCAATGACTCTAGATGTGGTTTTTTAAAAGAACACACATGGAATGACGCTGGTAGATAAATATGTGGTTTGTGAAAAGAACATACATCCAACGACTCTAGATGTGGTTCGTGAAAAGAACACACATGCAATGACCCTGGTGGATTCATCTGTGGGTTGTGAGAAGAACATACATGCAATGACTCTAGTTGTGGTTTGTGAAAAGAACAGACATGCAATAAACTCTGGTGGATCTATATGTGGTTTGTGAGAAGAACACACTTGCAATGACTCTAGATGTGGTTTGTGAGAAGAACACACATGCAATGACTCTAGCTGTGGTTAATGAAAAGAACGGACATAGAATGAATCTCGTGGATCCTTGTGTGGCTTGTGAGAAGAACAGACATGCAATGACTCTAACTGTGGTTTGTGAGAAGAACACACATGCAATGACTCTAGATGTGGTTTGTGAAAAGAACACACATGCAATGACTCTAGATGTGGTTGTGAAAATAACACACATGCAATGAACTCTATTGGATCCATATGTCGTTGGTGAGAAGAACACACATGTAATGACTCTAGCTGTGGTTTGTGAAAAGAACACACATGCAATGACACTGGTGGATCCATATGTGGTTTGTGAAACGAACAGACATGCTATGACTCTAGTTGTGGTCAATGAAAAGAACACACATGCAATGACACTGGTGGATCCATATGTGGTTTGTGAATAGAACACACATGCAATGACTCTAGATGTGGTTTGTGAAAAGAACACACATACCATGACACTGGTGGATCAATCTGTGGTTTGTGAAAAGAACATACATCCAATGACTCTAGATGTGGTTCTTGAAAAGAACACACATGCAATGCCACTAGTGGATCCATGTGAGGTTTGTGAAAAAGAACAGACATGCAATGACTCTAGCCGTGGTTTCTGAAAAGAACAGACATGCAATTAACTCTGGTGGATCCATATGTGGTTTGTGAGAAGAACACACATGCACTGACTCTAGATGTGGTTTTCAGAAGAACACACATGCAATGACATTGGTGGATCCATATGTGGTTTGTCAAAAGAACACACATGCAATGACTCTAGATGTGCTTAATGTAAAGAACATGCATCCAATGAGTCTATATGTGGTTTGTGAAAAGAACACACATGCAATGACACTGGTGGATCCATGTGTGGTTTGTGAGAAGAACAGACACGCAATGACTCTAGCTGTGGGTTGTGAAAAGAACAGACATGCAATGAACTCTGGTGGATCCATATGTGGTTTGTGAGAAGAACACACATGCAATGACTCTAGATATGGTACGTGAGAAGAACACACATGTAGTGACTCTAGCTGTGGTTAATGAAAAGAACAGAGATGCAATGACTCTGGTGGATCCTTGTATGGTTTGTGAGAAGAAAAGATATGCAATGACTCTAGATATGGTTTGTGAGAAGAACACACATGCAATGACTCTAGATGTGGTTTGTGAAAAGAACAGACATGGAATGACTCTAGCTGTGGTTTGTGAAAAGAACACACATCGAAGGACTCTGGTGGATCCTTTTGTGGTTTTTGAGAAGAACATACATGCGTTGACTCTAGCTGTGGTTTGTGAAACGAAGACACATGCAATGAACTCTGGTGGATCCATATGTGGTTTGTTACAAGAACAAACATGCAATGACTCTAGATGTGGTTTGTGAAAAGAACACGCATGCAATGACACTGGTGGATCCATATGTGGTTTGTGAAAAGAACACACATGCAATGACTCTAGATGTGGTTAATGAAAAGAAAGCACATGCAATGACTTTAGTTGTGGTTTGTGAAAAGAACACACATGCAATGAATCTGGTGGATCCTTATGTGGTTTGTGAGAAGAATAGACATGTAATGACTCTAGCTGTGGTTTGTGAAAAGAACACACATGCAATGAACTCTAGTGGATCCATATGTGGTTTGTGAAAATAAGACACATGCAATGACACTAGTGGATCCATATGTGGTTTGTGAGAAGAACACAGATGCAATGACTCTAGATGTGGTTAATGGAAAGAACACACATGCAATGACTCTAGCCGTGGTTTTTGAAAAGAACACACGTGCAATGACACTGGTGGATAAATATGTGGTTTGTGAAAAGAACACACATGCAATGACTCTAGCTGTGGTCAATGAAAAGAACACACATGCAATGACACTGGTGGATCCATATGTGGTTTGTGAGAAGAACACACATGCAATGACTCTAGATGTGGTTAATGAAAAGAACACACATGCAATGACTCTAGCTGTGGTTTTTTAAAAGAACACACATGCAATGATACTGGTGGATAAATATGTGGTTTGTGAAAAAGAACACACATGTAATGACTCTAGCTGTGGGTAATGAAAAGAACACACATGCAATGACACTGGTGGATCCATATGTGGTTTGTGAAAAGAACACAGATGCAATTGAAGGGAATATGCCCGAGAGGCAATAATAAAGTGGTTATTATCTTATTCCATGTTTATGATAAATATTTATTTTGCATGCTATAATTGTATTAATTGGAAACATTAATACATGTGTGTTTAATAAACAAAATACAAAGTTCCTAGTAATGCCTCTCATATAAACTAGCTCGTTGATTAACAAGATCATCAAGGTTTCCTAATCTTGGACACTGGATGTTGTTAATAATTAGGTCACAACATTGGTGGAATGATGTGATGAACATTCATCCGAAGTATAGCATTACGATCAAAGTTATTATCTTTATATTGCTATAACATCGAAGTAATCTTATTCCTTAGACCATGAGATCATGTTAATTGCTAACACCAGAAGAGTATCTTGATAACATCAAACGTCACACCGTAACAGGGTGACTATAAAGGTGGGTTCAGTGCTACAAAGGTGTTATGTTGAGGCTCATGGATCAAGATTGGAATTTGTCCATCCCGATGATGGATAGATATACTATGGGCCCTCTCGGTGATATCACATTAAGATAGCTTGCAAGCAAGTGATGTGATCACTAGAATGTTATATCACGGGAACGAGAAAAGAGTGCATGTCGGTAACAAGATCAAACTAGGTATTTGGATACCGATGATCGAATCTCGGACATGTATTATATCATGAGATAAAGGGATTTAGTTACTAGCGTTAAAGGTTCTCACGATCACAGAAGTCATGGTTGAATGTGTAGGAGTCAGTATGGATCTCCAGGTCCCGCTTCTAATTATTGATCTGAGAGGGGTCTCGATCATGTCAGCATTATTCGCGAATCGTAGGGTGACACACTTAAGGGATACCGACACCATTTGGAGCAAATATGTTTAAAAAGATTTAAGAAAGCGCTGGAATTATTTCAATAGACACCGAAACTGTTTCGGGTGAAATTGCTGAAATTGGTTCTCCATGTAATATTGAAATGTTGGAGGGGGTTTTATGTGAATGTTTGTTAATTAAAGTAATTAACAAAATTCTGAATAAAATTAATAAAAGAGTTTTATTAAATGAGAGAGCATTAAATTTGGAGAAATTCAATATATTTAAAGTGGAGACTTTAAAAGAGAATGTGAAGGGGCATTTTAATGTGGAGGGGTTACCACCACATGAATGGGGGAGGCGAGGAGTCACCCCGTGGGGCGCTGGCCATGGGGAGGGGTACCCCCTCTCCTCCTATAAAAGGCCCCCTCTCACACCTTCATACTCACACCTCCTTGTGAAGGATCTCTCTCCCCCTCTAGTATTATTCCCCATGGTCTCGGATTCGCGAGATACATGTTCTCGGTGGCTTTATCTGGAAAGGAGTTGCTGCTTCCGCTGCTTTGCTGGAGCGAGGGACGGAGGTGGTCGGGGTACCGGACGTGTGTGCGATCACGGATGCACCGTTGCTTTGCGGTGCTGGACTTGCTGGAGATGGATCTGAAGGACGTGTGCTGGAGCTGGACCTGCTGGACTTCATCACGATCTTTAGATCGGCAAGTGTATGACTACATCATCCACGAGCTCCATCTCGTTAACAAAGCTTTGTTGTCTTCGAGGGTAAGTTCTCCATGGATGTATATCCACCTGTTGCTTGTATCTAGTAGATAGATCTTGGCGTATAGTTCCAATCGTAAGAAATTTTTTGTTTTCTATGCTGCAAACCCTTTATTGGTATCAGAGCCTGATCTATGTGTAGGTGCTTTGCACGGGTAGTACACATATGTTTATATGTGGGAGATGATGATCATGTTATTGCTTCTTTCATGTATTTTGGATATTGGTGGCATAGTGGGATCAAGCGTCCCGGACCAACCTTATATGTCATCGCACATGAGACCGGTTCCACAAGTGACATGCAACTAGTTTTGCATAAGTGGCTGGCGGGTGTCTGTCTCTCCTACTATAGTCAATATCTGATTTACAACGAGTTGCTAATAACTTGGTTATCCTCGTTGTGGTTCCATGTTCGTAGGTAAGACTGGTTCTATCTCCGAAAGCCCTACGCCACGTAAAACTTGCAATGGATAAATTAGAGGCGTCTAGTTTAGATCGTTGTTGGGCTAGTGTCTTGATATGGTATTGTTGTAAGTAGATGTATGATAGATACTCTTACAACACTTCTAACGTGTAAGTTCCATAGATCTTTGCCTTACACACAAAGGAATGATAGAGATCATACCATGATGCATATGATAGAGATCAAATGCATGGACCATATCATCTCACTTTACACATTAGATGTTTGCATCTTATATTGCTAGTTTGGCGTTTTAGTAGCATTTTAAGAATATCCCTCATTTAGATATCAAGATAAAAATGTGTTCTTCCTTAAGTATGCACCGTTCTATGGATCATGTTTTGAGACATCACGTGATGATCGGGTGTACTCGACTCTACGCTTTCATATAACGGGTGTAAGACAACTTTACACACGTGAGTACTAAGGTTCTTACTTGGCGAGCCTAGCATGTACAGACATGGCCTCGGAACATGGACCGAAAGGTTAAGCATGATTCATATAGTTGATGTGATGCCCATATTGATGCTCGTCTTTGAAGCTACACCGACTCATGTGATGATCGGACTTGGTGTAGTGGATTTGGTTCATGTAATCACCAAAAAGGCACGAGGGATGTCGTTTTTGAGTGGGAGTTCATTTCTAATTTGGATTAGTCCAACTCAATTTGTCATAAACTAAATTGAAGTGAATTTGCATAATTTTTTGTAGTCATTGGCGTTTGTTCAATACCTTATGCTTAGTTTTAATTGACATAATAGAACTATAGAATTCTGGATATTTACTTTACGAACTGGTATCGTATTATTTTGAATGTCAATTTAAAGTTTAGAAGTCCTATTGCAAAATTTCAGTAAATTATATTTACTCCGTGAAGTTTAATAAGTAGTATTAAATCAAGAGTAAGAATTCCAATGTTAGTATCTTAAGTATCATGCTTGCCTCCATGATTCTTGATATTCAAAAGTTTTTTTAATATCGAGGTTATCTAGGAGCTGAAATAATTGTTTCAAAAACCATCATGTGTGGAAGATATTGTGATATCTGAAACAATGTTTATGGTTGCAATATGATAGAGTATAATTTAACAAAATACATGTTCTCATATTGTATGAAAATTTGTGAAGGTTGGAGATGCTAGGCGTCCTAATCTACCAAAAATGTTTTGGGAACTGATATTATAGTCACAATTCATCCTTATAGGCTATAGTAGCTTGATCATGAAAGTTGTCATGATAAGGGTGAATAGAAGATGTAAGTAAAATGTTTACTACGCTAAAAGATTAATAAAGAATGGATTTTTGAAAGAATACCAAACATTTGATGATGGTGATACACTTCAAAGTGCAAGTCCAAAGGTATTAGTATTTGACTATATACGCTTTGTACTATGTATCATGTGAATGACACCACTATTGATGTTGATAGATTCTTTTAAAAGGGGAAGGAATTGATGAAAGAGAATCTATAAAAATATTTGGCAGAAAAGAAAAAGTTGGAAATTTCCAGCTTAGGTATATAGAAGATATACATGTTATGGTTGTATTCCTTGCTTGTTAAACAATGTGGTTCTTAGGTATTGGATACCGAATTGGTTGTTGTGAAGTATCATACAGAACAACACAATTCATGAACTGCAATGGCCTAAGTAACTGGCAAGAGAATAAGTGATGATGTTCATCGAAAACAAATAAAGTATTATTGTGTTTTTCGTTGTTGTCAAACCTAGCCTTCAAGATTTGTTTTAATAATTGTTATTTTGTTCCGGTATTAGGAGAACAATGGTTGTTCAAAAATTACCGTATTCCATAAAGGATGGATGAATTTTTACAAGTCTAGTGGGAGAAATCACATCCATAAACACTATTGCTAAAATGTTGCAAGACAAATGATTGAAAGATCACTTATGAAGTGACATCGCTGTTTAAATTATATTGGAAAGAAAACATGAAGAAAATCCATGTTGATGGATTTTTCGAGTCTTTGATTTTGATCAATTGACGCTTGTGAGAAGTTCCTCGAGATAATTGAAACTCCGTTCATAGGCCAAAGAGGAACGGATGACTAACTTATTGGATATTATACATATTGATGTATATAGTCCATTATGTGTAGCCATATGCGATGGATCTTTTTGCTTCATACGCTTTCTCCAGAAAATTTGAGTGAATATAACTATATATTTACTTTATAAGGAAGAAGTATGAAACATTTGAAAATTGTTCACAGACTTTCAAGATGAAGTGGAAAATCATTGTAACAAGAAAATAAAGAGTTTATGATTCGATCATAAAGGAAGATATTTGAGTTACATGTTTAGCAAAACACCTAAGATTTGATGAATTGTTTCATGATTTGTGTTTCCCGATAAACCATAGGATTATGGCATATTCGAGAGATGAAATCAAACCATGTTTGACATGGTAAGATCAAAGGTTTCATTTATAAAACTGCCATTATGTTTTAAGGATTGAAGCTTTAGAGACTACCGCTTTTACACTGAAAAGAGCACCATCGTGATCCGTTGAAATGACACCATATAACTTATGGTTTGGGATAAAATCCGAATTGTCTTTTCTTAAATTTTGGTATGCTATGCATAAGTTTACAACCAAAGTCGGATAAGCACTTCTTTGCAGGTTATCCCAAAGAATTTGTTGGGAATTTCTCCATAACACCGAGGACAAAAGAGTTTGTTACTTGGAACGTCAAGTTTCTTAAGAAGGAATTTTTCACGAAAAGTTATGTGGGAGGACAATAGAAATTTGATAAGGTTATTGAAACTTAGCTATATGTGCTAAGTAGCACAGGGCCGGAAAGGGTCCTGGTGGCGGCCACAATGCTCATGGCTCGCGTGATTACAAAGGTTGTGATCTCGGAGATTAGAGTTCCTATTGAACCGAGTGGGTCGGTAAGAATCAAATAGTGTGATTTGATAAGCAAGTCGTTATTGTTTTCACAATGAGGAACCGACTACATGCAAAGAAGCGATGATGGGCCCTGACTCCATAAAATTACTAGAAGTCATAGAATCTGTGATAGTATCCATACACGAGAAATGAAGTTTTATGAACGTGGAAGACCCTCCGGAAAGGCCTGAAGCCTATCGATCGTGTTTGGATCTATAAAGAAATAGACATGGATGTTTAACATCTATGAAACAGTCGACATGTTGGAAAGAAGTTTACAACAATGTTCAAGGAGTTGACTATGACAAGATTTGATCTTTCATAGCGATATTTAGGCTTGACGGATTAATGTAGCAACCACTACATATAATTTTGTATATGGTAGTTGAATAAACAAACAAGGTTCTTCTAATAGAATGGTTACCTAGGACATGTACATGACACGGTCCGCAGGGTTTTGTTAATTCAAAGGGTGCTAAAAGGGCATGCAAACTTCAATAGTTGAAGTAAGCATAGCGGAGTTGGAATCTTCACCATGATGAAACTGTTAAAAGAGTTTAAATTCATCGGAGATGATGAAGATGCTTGCATTTGCAAGAAATTAAGTGGGAGCGCCGAGACAGATTTCCAATACATTATGCAGAGTACATATTGTTAATTGGAAATGATGTATCTTTTATTGACACAAGTTAAGAATTTCATTAAAATAAGATTTCGATGAAAGACTTGGGCAAAGCCGGAATATTTGGCATCAATATCTATATGGATAGATTGAGGCACTAATATGGTTGTGCGAGACATACATATATGAGATATTTAAAGGGTTCAATATGGAAACAACAAGAAAGGTTCTTGCTGCATGGAAAGGATTGTATCAAGATTCAAGTGTTTCAACACTTGGTGAGTAAAATCACATGAAAATTTTGATCGATTATACCGTGATATGTATATATCCAGAATTTCCTATGCTCTAAATGTTATGAGCACATACCAGAATGATTCATAAGATGATCATTGGACGATAGTAAATATGTTCTTATGAGCTTTGGAAGAACTAAGAATATATCATGTATAAGTGACAAATAGTTAAAGGTAGTTCATTGTAAAGTGTTACATTGATACTAGTTTTGTCACAAGATACAAATTAAATTTATCTCAATTTAGACTATGGGTGGAAAAATGTAATGGAAAGGATGTTCCATGACGGATACTACAACAAAAGGCTAAGTATATGACTGCTATAGTAGCAGCAAAGGAGGGCATTTGTGTTAAGAAGTTTGTTATCAAACTAGGTGTGGTTCAAATTGGGCTAATACTATGAATATATATTGTATGACAATAATATCAACATATTTTAACCCGAACGAACTAAAGGTCTCACCAAAGGACCAAACTTATACAATGCCATCTCATTTGAGAATGAGTGATGCGTAGAGACACAAAGACATGCCAATACACACAGACCTGAAACTGTCAGATCTAGAGATTATGTTAACCACTAGTAATCGCGTATATGCAACACCAGAAAGCCATAGGTGTTCAATACACAAAGTTTTTCAAACTAGATTATTGACTCTAGTGCAAGTGGGAGACTGAAGGGAATATGCCTGAGAGGCAATAATAAAGTGGTTATTATCTTATTCCATGTTTATGATAAATGTTTATTTTGCATGCTATAATTGTATTAATTGGAAACGTTAATACATGTGTGTTTAATAAACAAAATACAAAGTTCCTAGTAAGACCTCTCATATAAACTAGCTCGTTGATTAACAAGATGATCAAGGTTTCCTGATCATGGACATTGGATGTTGTTAATAACGAGGTCACAACATTGGTGGAATGATGTGATGAAAATTCATCCGAAGTATAGCATTACGATCAAAGTCATTATGTTTATATTGCTATAACATCATACGAAGTAATCTTAGTCCTTAGACCATGAGATCATGTTAATTGCTAACACCAGAAGAGTATCTTGATAACATCAAACATCACACCGTAACAGGGTGACTATAAAGGTGGGTTCAGTACTACAAAGGTGTTATGTTGAGGCTCATGGATAACGAGTGGGATTTGTCCATCCTAATGATGGATAGATATACTCTGGGACCTCTCGGTGATATCACATTAAGATAGCTTGCAATCAAGTGATGTGATCACTAGAATGTTATATCACAGGAACGAGAAAAGA